>JADRCH010005987.1:0-30997 GCA_019843965.1 Rhynchomys soricoides
AAAAAAAAAACCACATAAACATGCCTATAGGCCAATTTCTTTGATTGAGGCAATTCCTCAAATAGTGTTCTGTCCTTTGGTAGCTGTAATGGTTATCAGGTCAACTCTTAAAATATCACAGTGATTGTCTGCAGGCCTCAGTACTACCTAAGGTTTCAGTCTCTACCAAGGGTCTTGGAACATATTGAAGAGGAAGCTTATCACAGTTCTGAATATCACCTGAAAATGTATGTATATTTTTACTGAGCTAAAATATTTTGCTATCTTTTTCCTTTTCTAAAGCTCTTTGAATGTCTGCTTTATCCTGTCTTTAGAGCAGCAGCCACACAGTGTCCTTGATAAAACTTGTTGAATGGCTAAATTGCAATAGAAAATCCTTGGACTAGGTTTATAAGAAAACGAGTAGCATCCTATTGAAAAAAAATGTTAGCCTTTCCCTGCGCTTATGTCATGACAAGGGGACTTATTTAGAAGTTTGATTTATTTAGAAGAGCTAGAAAAAGGGTAGTATTCTTGTTCAGACTTGAATGACACTGTCATATATCTGTTTATATGAAAATATGGCAAGAGTCCATGTGTACAACAATAATGAATGTAGAGCTTCATAGCTTCCTAGGATTTTTGTTCTAGGCTCAGGACCTGCTAGGCTTTTGACTTCTGTACAGTATGCAGTGGTGAAATGATGCACTCTGAAACACGCCACTGGTACCAAGATACCCAATTAAAGGAACCTAGAAGCCTCTGAAGAAGAGCAGGAAGCTAAGATGAAAAGAAGCCTCACATTCAGGACATCCTTCCTAAATCCTTGGTGTAGGTTTGCTGTACACAGGGAGTTGAACTAAATGTATCTTTAAAGTCCTCTCCATTGTTACCTTTCTGTCCGTGTGTGTGTGTGTGTCTGTGTGTGTCTCTGTGTGTGTTAACAATGTGGTAATCTGGACTAGATTTTTAAGGGTAAGCCGACACAAGAGAGAAACCCAACAAACATAAAATGCCAGTACTGAGGCTGAACAGTGGGAACCCAGGAAGACCAGCAGGTGGTGCCATTGCTGCATCGATTTTTAGGCCTGATGGGAAAGTGATGATTTAGGAAGCAAATGAGGCCTTTAGAGTAAGGCTAAGCCATCATGGACACTACTCCATCTATCCCCAGAATGTACATACCTTTACCTTCAAAAACACAGAGTAAAATGGTGCTGAGGCCCAGCTGCTTTTTTTCCTCCCTCTAACGTTTCCAAAGATTTCATTCCCAGAACTTATTACTTCCAGACACCACTAACCAGAGCCAGACCCTTAACTGGTCATTCATTGTAAAACATGTTATCAAATGGAGGTTAACTAGAATTTTATGTTCAATCACCATCTTGCCTTTCTCTGATCCCCCAAACAGCCACCACATTTTGGGCAAGGTCAACTCTTGTCCCTTAGTTTCCTTAATCCTGGGGGGTGGGGGGGTGGGGAGGGGAGTTTCTATTATTGAAGTTAGACAAAAACTAGAAATAAATATGTTGAAGATGTGTTTGATTTTAACAAGATAAGACTGCAGGAATAAATTTTGTTTAGCCTCTAGCCCCCTATGCAATTAGGGGTGTTTCTAGAGGCCTCTGAAAATCCAGCAGCACCCCTCCTCCACTTCCTATGGCATGAGGGCAGATCACTAGGATCTGGTGTGAGCAAGTGCTTATATGTGGCTGCTGTAATCTGGGATTGGTAACCAAATCCAGAATAGACCTCACATAGTCCTTCCTAGTTATGCTATGAGCTGGGTTAGAGGATGCTCAGATAATATGAATCCTTTCCCCTTTTTTTGTTCATTTTGCATGCAGCTACCCACATGCCTCTCTTCTCAGGAAGATGTTTCTGAATACCCAACATGCCTCACCCTTTTGAAAGAGCGTTGCAGCCTGCCCTTCTCCCTCCTATGGAAAGCTTCCAGCCTCTCTGCCTTCCAACATGGAAGGGAACTTTTCACAAAGTCACAAGTTCTGGGCATCCTGACTGTACCTGTGTCCCTCCCCTATGCCAGTCTCCTCCTTGGTTGACCTCCTCCATACTGCTACACAACCTTCCCAAGCCTGATATGGAAACCAGTCAGTTAGCACACTCAACATTATAGGGTCACAGCAAAGATTTCATCAACACTTTAATTACATCATTCCCACTCATCACGTTTATTCAGAAGAAAATCCACCCAATCCTCTCATCTCTGGACAGTTTTGTTCTTAGCCATCATTAAAATCAGGATCCCTCTTCTCCCCTTTGGAAAAATAAAATAAAGGGCCCTGGGTCAACTCCAGGAGAGGAATCTTGTAGTCTTTGTAGATATTCTGAACCTTTGATCACAAAGGGGTATAAAATAGTGAAGGGGTTTGGACTAGGAAAGGCACAGACAGAAAGGAATCTGCCAGGGGACTGAGACCACAGCTCCCCCAGGAGTCAGAGGGAGTGGGAAGTCATGTAGTTTAGAGAAGGCCAGGGGCCTCAGAGCAAGAGGATTCCTCTGAAGAGCTCAGGTCAGGAGGTTTAGCTCAGCTGGGCCGGTAGCTCAAGCCTGTAATCCAAGCTACTTGGAAGCCTAAAGCAAGAGTTTAAGTTTAAGGCCTGCCTGGACTATATAGTTCAAAGCAAGCCTGATCACTTAGATGAGACCTTGTTTCTAAATAAAAAGAGGGAGGAGGACTGGGGATATAGCTTAATGGTAGAACATTTGCCCAACATGTATAAAGAGCTGGGTTCAATCCCCAGCAACAAAATAAAACAAAAAAACACAGGCTCAGTTCAAAGTCTAGTTCCACTGTCCTGTCTACATTGACCAATGAGAATTTCTGTGTGGTCCTAAGGGATCAGGTTGAGCTGTTGCTCTAAAACATTGAGCAGGCTCCAGACAGAAAATTGTCCTGGTCTCTGTAGACAGACATTCAGGAACAGGTGAACAAGAGAGAAGTTGGTGACTAAATCCATAGTGTCTTGAAGTTATAAGAGATGTAGTTTTTTTAGGGATGTATCTTAAAATAGCACTTTTCTGGCTGTACCCTTTCAAGGGGAACATGTGCCAGTGATTACCTTGGTTTCCCTAACGTAGGGGAAGAAGCAGTAAAAACAAAAACAAAGTTTCCTGGGAAGAAGTTGTGGCTTAGAGAAGCTAGTCTTCTGCAAAGTTCCTGTGAAGAGGCAAGAGAGGAGAAAAGGGTCCAGGGCAAGTGCTACATAGCTACCAACCTTCTTGGCAGCTCCTCTTGACCCAGGCTTCTTCCCACCACAACTTGACCCAAAGGTCAGAGATTGGATTCAGGAAGCTGAATGTGCAGAGGGCAGTTTATCTGCCTCCCCAAAAGTGAAGAGTCCGAGGAACAGTTTCAGAAGTGTATGTAATAGGAGAAGGTCGGACATGAGCTGAAGGCAGTATGAAGTCAGAGACAGAGATACCACTTTCCTGGATACCACCTAGTTTTGCCCACCCAGCCAAATCACAGTTCTGTGTCAGCCACCACATGTTGTCTTGCTGAATGGCCGTTTCTGGAAGTGGCCTGGCCGGTCCCGTTCTCCTGAGCCCCTCGGGTCACATTGGCCTTTCCCTGATTCTCAGGGGAGGCCCCAGGTCCTGAGCTATAGCCCTGGCCTCCACCATTCTCCGTGTAATAAGGGTCTTCACCCTGGACAGTATAGAAATAAAGTAGCATTATCTGGTAAGCAGGGTTGTGAGGTACTGTGAGGAGAGCACAAAGGATAGGAGTGGGGGCAGAGCAGGTACAGCTACATGTGCAGCCTCTTTTCTTCCCAACAGTCATCAAGGTTCCAGCTCCTAGAGGAGAAAGGACAGAGGAGAGGCACCACACCATGTTAATGTGGCTCAGTAGCCAGCCCCATAAGAAACCAGTCTCAGGGGCAGAAGAGCCTCCCTAGTAGATACCAGCCATTGGCAAGAATCAACCTTCAGCTTTTTCTCTCTCTATATCCAGAACTCTTTTAAGAGTAGACTTCCCTTCATATGTCCCATGTTTATGAGCAAAATGGTACCCACGGGGCATTCAATATGTTTACAAATAAGTGTGTCCAATTTAACAGCCTATTCTCTTTTATCCAGCTGAACTATCCAGGATAAAATGAGTAGATGACATAAGCCATCAGCTATGACATTGACTAGCAGATGGGCTTGCCCCAGTTTACCCTTCTACTGATTTGCTGCATGATGTCCCTACTCTTTTGTAAATATAGTATCTTTATGCATGCATATCCCTATGTCAAAAATACCAAAAATATCTTTTATGTTATTTCTCCATCTCCCTTTCATGACATCTATGGGCCTCCCCATAAGTTCATTATCTTTCTCATTTGTTTGCCCTTGTACCCCAAACTGACCAGCCTTTCTCCTGTGGGGCTCCAACTGCGTCGGTTCATCAGGAAATAACCAGTGGTGCCCAAGATGGCCAGCAGGACTCCTGAGGTGACCAATGCAATCAGAGTCTTTCGGGAATAGCTCTGGTGGCTCCCAATATCTTGTTTATTGAAGCTTTGGATCCCCAGCTTAAGGGAAAGACAAACAAATGGCAGCATGTCACTTGTAGAAAAAGGAGTTCTAATGAGAAGCCCAGAAACAGTCCGTATCCCTTGATGAAACTCCCTGACGAAGACTGTCAGAGGATAGAAAGAAGGAAGGGGATGCCTGAAGAGGTCACCATTTCTTCTCCTGACCCAGTGCTCCCTGTAAGATGCATGATCTTGTGAACATACCTTTTTCAAGTTAGACTGGTGCTTTTCCATAAGCTGGAGTTTGCTGGAAAGTTCTAGAATTAGAAACGGTTTGTTAAATCTAGAAGCTATTCCAGCTCATCTTGTTCTATCTTCCCATGTTGTCCTAGAAGCTCTTTTATCCACAGTGGTTCTTTTCAGCTAGACCTTTCTTCCCAGCATCTGTGGTTTCTTAAGCTGAGGTATAGGAGCTCCAACCAGGATCTTCTAACATGAGTCCCATTTAATTTCAGTTCTATTCAATCCAAAGCCCCCAAGTGAACCTTACCTGTGCTATTGGCCAAGACCATCAGCAAACACTCAGGCCTAACCTCAGACTGGGCTAGAAGCAAGGAGCAGACACTAGCACCAGCATCAGAATCAGCCTCCTCCTTTCCACACAGTATTTGGATTAGATCTTCTCCCTTTTCTTTCTTAAACTCCTCCTGGGAAGACAGAAAAGAAAAAAGAGGGAAGAAAAAAAGAAAAGAAACCAAGAGGTGAAATTACTAGTAACTGTGAACCTCATCTAGAGTCCCTAGTAAGAATTCTGATCCAAGTCACATTATTATGCCCTCCACAAGAAATCCTTCTCTCTAGAATTCCAATGTAAACCATCAATGCTAACTTAAGTGCAAATAACACAACACAGTAAGAAAAAGTAAGATGTGAACATACAAACAAGAAATATTTCCTTATTCAGCAATTGCATGTATATGCATGCTGCTCAAACTGAATTCAGAATCACCACCAACACCAAATTAATGCAATAGTGATTGCTTAGTGCTAATTAATAACAAAAAATCATTTGCTTCATTGTTACACCAGCTCTAAATGATAGTAAAAAAGCCAACAAAGGTGAGGAGTGGAGAAAGCCTATGAGTATTGACTACACAATGTCCTCAAAGCTTCTTCCTTCTTACTGTGCCAAGACTATATCAGCAATCCCTGCTCACAATGGCATATTGTTTCCATAGAAACCAATATAATGAAATTTCCAGGTCTTCCTTCAGGCTGTTGATTGGTCTACAGGACTCAGGAACTCAGGATATAAGCTCCCATCATTTTTAGCAGATAAGTCTCAGGAGTTGCTATATCCTTCAGAATGGGCTCTCCCATTGTCCAGGACTTACTGTAGAACCCTCCCATCAAAATGGCCTTCCTTGCATAACCCAAACCAAGACATTCTCCAGTTTTGATGGCAGATGTCAAAGGAGAAAATGCTTCATAGATCTGACAACATTCCTGTTAGGGGAAAACTGCTGAAGCTTATAACCATCATCAGATCTGAGCCTTCTGGAGAAAGCTTCCTATCTGGAGACAGGTCTGCTGCTCATAGTAGAGTCCAAAGGTGTTTACAGTTGGAAGGAAGCCTGGGTATTTTCCTTTTGTTGAGATCAGAGGAAGGAAAACCGTCTTTGTTCCTGCACCAGACAAAGTTAAGATTGGCCTTAGGCCCTCAGGGATTACAGAGAGCAGTTGGAAAATAACTTAGTATGAGTGAGGCCAGCAGGACATGGCTGGCCTTACAAGCTCTCCGCTTGGGCAAAGCACCTTCCCTAACACCATGCTCTTCAGGTTAGGGGAGAGACTATACACAATGACTCAGGGTTCTTTATGAGTCTTTGGTTAAAATGTTTGCTTCCTGAAAAGATGAGGGGTAGATCTCCCACAGAATCTAAACAAAATCTAAATAAAATGGAACCTTCTGCCATTCTCCAGTGCTAAGAAGCTGTACTTTGACAATATAAAGCCATTCTAACATTTATCAAGCCCTGATAATGGCTTGCAATCACTCACTGTCAGAAAGTGTGTGTGTGTGTGTTGTGTGTTTGTCTTTATGTGAGGATAAGGTGGAAGGTAAGAGAAGTAGCTATGGATTCCACATGATCAAAACTCTTGTCTATATATGTAGGTATATGGCAGTTAAAATCAATGTCAGTTACTATGGCTAATGCTCAATCTCAGGTATCTTTCACATCTATTTATTTGGCTCTCCCACTAGTCTAGAAAGTGAGTACTATAATTCTTTTATTCTTTTTATTTTACAGATGAAGAAACTGAGGCACAAAGACTAGTTACCTTAAGAAAAGTATAACAAAGAACTGAAGTTTGCAAAAGAGGGCAAAGGCACATCCAAATTGTGTTAGCTGAAATAACTCAGTGTGCTTAGGTAAACCTGTGGGGAATGGGAAGGAGCATAGAAGCAAGTCTGGTGTGTGAAAGTCTGCCCAGCCCCACTATAGCTAAAATAAGCTAATTCTGTTTTGCTCCATGTCCTGCAAGACCCAACAATTGGTACTAAACAATAGATATTACTATATTACTAATAATCATAGTTCTCAATGTAATGCTTAGGGATACAAACTGTGATCATCTTCTGCCTCACTGTTGTCATTTTTTTCTGACTAAACTGTAAGACTCCAGAGTGCCTGTGGTGAGGGTGATGACGCATGTTATGTAATTTTGAACCAATACCGCACTTATTATTGTACAAAATAAACAAAAGAACTCAGAAACTTGTTGTTGAGCCTAACATCCCAACTGGTTGACCTCTCCCTGGAGTCCTTCCACTGTACAGTTAGTTGGTTGGATTAAATTCAAGGCAATAACAGTGACCAGCCTTCCACTCTGGGATCTACCAGCCCCAATAAATTGTGTTTGAGCTGGAGAGGAGCAGGTGGATCCTGAACAAAACACAATGCTTCTCCGGATGCATTAACATCCTCCCCCAAGAGACACTGCAGGCAAACACATGAGAGAGGGGGCAGGAAGAAGCTGTGGCTTCACCATTTTGTTTGTGAGAATCACATTTAAGAGTTTCTAACTACATCTGTGCACACATGTTACTTTCTTTAAAAAAATCACTAATCTTTCCAGAGGGGCATCCTCAAATTCTGCAATATTAAATTCTACCATATTAAAGAAACACATCAAATATTGGGGGGAGGGGAGGGTACAAGCATATTTATAAAGGATCTTTGAGATATTTAACATGCTAAATTTCTAGGATCAATTGTCCCCCATTATTTTCTGAATAGGTTTTTTTTTTTTTTTTTTTTTTTTTTTGTCAACTTGACACAAGTTAAAAATTATTTGGGAAGAGGAACCCTCAATTGAAAAGATGACCCCATAAGATTTTTCTATAGCTAAGTCTGTAGTACATTTTCTTAACTAGTGATTGATATGGAGAGCTCAACTCATTGTGAGTAATACCACTTCTGGGAATGTGGTGGTCTTGGATTATGTTATAAAGCAGGCTACGCAAGCCTGGAGCAAGCAAACCAGTAAGGAGCCCTCCTCCATGGACTCAGCATCATTTCTTGTCTTGAGTTCCCGTCCTGACTTTCAACCCTTTTTCTCCTTGAGTTGCTTTTGGTCATGGTTTATCATGACAATAAGAAACCCCTACCTAAGACACCCTGCAGCTACCTATTTCAAAGTAATTTTATATACTTTGCTGTATTAAATTTGATAGTGCAGGTAAAACCCATATCTTCATTGAGGAGTCTGGAATAATTAAGGGATTGTTGTTATAGGTTAGACAACAGGTGGGTAATGACTGAGAAAAACGTTAAATTGTCTCCAAATATTTCTTTCCAATAGACAGTTTTCCTCCATCGGTCCTTTATCTGTAACTGATGTTTTCTGTATGGAAACTGACCTTTAGTGTTTGGATAGAGGGCAAGGAAGGCAGAGGCTATGTGTGACCAGAGGTTGGAAACAGCCTGCCTCAAAGGAAGTTGGTATAAGTGAGGTAAGGTGAGCTGAGTAGATATGAACTTTGAAAAAACAATCAAACTTCCCAAACAGTATTGTCTTTGTGAGTTGTACGGATAAAAACAGTAAATATAACAGACCTGCACTAAATAGATACAGTAGTTCAAAAAAATTATACTTGTAGCAAAGAACTTGAATTGATACGTCTCCAGAGATACAAATGCCAAGGAGCACATTAAAAACTTTTCAATATCACTAAGCACCAGGGAAATGTAACCCTAACCACAATGAGATAATTATTCACATCCATTATGTTGGCTGTGTATTTAAAATGGAGAGTAGAGGTGAGCAGGCGTTAACAAGGATGCAAAGGAACTAGAGCCCTTGTATAATGTTGGCAGAAATATCAAATGGTAAAGCCACTATAAAAACAAAACAAAACAGTGAGATGGACTAGAGTGTACAGTACAGAGAACTTGCTTAGTATATACAAAGACTTGGATTCAATCTCCAAGAATGCAAACAAAGCAAAAATATAGTAGTTCCTCTAAAATAGAATTACCATATCATTTAGCAATTATATAGCTTGGCATTTACCTCAAAAGTTTGTATTAGGGTGCCATAAAACATGTCCATATGTGTTCAGAGCCACTTATTCTCAATAGTCAACAGATGGAAAAATAAGTGTCTACTAATGAATGAGTGGACAAACAGAATAAAGTACACATACATAATGGAATATTATTCAGTCTTAATCCAGAAGTAATTTATATCATAATCTACTCATATCAGTACCTAGAATAACCAAGTTCATGGAGATAGACAGGAGATCAGTAGTTGCCTGGGGGTGGAGAACCATGTCATAGGAAGATACACAGAGTTCTAGAGAGATTGGCGCAAGGTGTAGTGTTGATATTTAACATTACTCAATCTTGATTAGAAATTGTAATGGTAGTACTTTTCATGTTGTGGGTATTTTACTACAATTAAAAATGTTGGTGAATTCCCCCTGCACATATGACTACAATATAAGAAAATAAAGTAATCTTACATTTTAGAAATGATCTTGAGAATCTTGACCACAAATGCTAAATTAAGCAGATAGTGAAGTGGAAAGCATGGAAATTAGACTGGGGGAGACATGATGCTCTGAGATTAAGCAACATGCTTGAAAACATGCTATTCCTTAGAATGTGTAAGATGCTCAGAAGCAAAATGTATATTCAAAAAGATGTAAACAGACCATGCACCTTGGTACTGCTCATCATGCACCTTGCAAAATGAGGTCTGGGAAGGCTGAGAACCTCATACATAGTTATGCTGAAGCTTATATTAGGTAGGTATCAGTATCAACTGAGTTCTGTAGGATGTGTTAATGGGGAAAACCAAACCCTTTCTGTTCCTAATTTGGGGTGTGGGAAGGCCCTGAGTCTCCCACTAATATAGTGGTTCTTAACCTTCTCAATACTGTGACCCTCATGTTGTAACACCCATCATGAAATTATTTTGTTACTATTTTATAACTGTAATTTTGCTACTGTTATGAATCCTAATGTAAATATCCGTGGTTTCCAATAGTCTTAGCCAACCCCCATGAAAGTATCCTTTGACCCCAAAGGGGGCATGACCCACATGTTGAGAACCTCTGCCCTAGGAAAGCCAGTATTTAAAGGCCCTCTGACACCAAAGCAGACATGAAACCTATGGCAGCTTTGCAATAGACTATTAGACTATCAGGATGCAAGGAAGGGAATCTTGAAACATTGGGAGAAATTCCAGATCCAGAGAAAAATTACCCAGGAGGGCTGCTTGGACTTTTGGAGGAAGAGCTCTGAGGAAGAAATGGGATGGACAGCGATGGAAACACATGGGGCAGACAACACTTCACATGTGTTCTGTAGTGGTAGACTTTGTGAAGTGTGGAAGTCTTGTTATTGGCTCACATAGGAGGGGGCTGCTCTATAAAGACTCTAATCACAGATCCTCCACCGATCTCAAAGGAACACACAGGAATGAAGCAGACTGACAGCATAGACCACAGGTAGAAAAAGCAGTTCTTTCCAGAGTAGCACTTATCTTAGATGATGACCCCAGTTATATGTGATCCTGAGAACAGCAGACTGATGTGAAAAATGCTCTGCAGTTGTCTTTAAACCCTGAGCACAAAGAACTAGCATTCTGGCACAGACCTTTATAATACTGCACACATGCGCGCACGCGCGCGCGCGCGCGCACACACACACACACACACACACACACACACGAAAGAATATGCCATTAAGATAGGCCAAATAAAAGTGATGGGATTATTTTGTCTTTATCTTTAATCAGTAAGGTTAAATTGGTATCAGGCACACATTAACTGTTAACTTGTTCCTACTTATGTTTACCCCAAATGTTTTTGAAAACTGCACTAATTCTAAAAACTTGTATCTTTGATTTCTGTCACTTTTAAGTTCTCTAAGTTAAAGCATCCTTTTAATCTGTAGTTTAAAAAGATTTGTAAGTCAGAGGTACCCACCTGATAGCTGCAGGTAAGAAACCAGTAATTTGAGTAGCTAAAATAAATAAGGCATGTTCCCTACAGTCTAAAGTCTGTCTAAACCATGCAGCCAGCTGTTACCTACAAATTTTTCTTCACTGCATTCCCAATTTGTAAGAAAACATTTTACTGTAAAAGAAAACAGCACTTTTTCTTTCACATCCATTCTTTCTCCAGGGCCTTGTTACTGTCAGGAAACAGGATTTACTGTAACACACAGAATTCACACCATGCCATATACATTCTAACCAATGTAGTCTGACAAGAAAATGAAACAAGAATCACTATTGTTTTAAAAAATGAGAAAAATAACACATCTTAGCGATACCTTGGTAGTTCACTTAAAAAATGAAAAAGAACCAACCAAGAAACTCCTAGAATTAACAGATTCAAGGGCACAAACTAAAGATAAATATTCAGACTCCAATAATTTTTTACACTATAGTAAATTATAATATATGTTAGGATATCCTTGTTTAAAATCCATCAAACTTATAGTAAACAATGTTGGAGATATGCTTCAGTAGCAAAACACTTGCCTAGTATGTACAAGGTCTTGGGTTCCCTTCCTACGCCAAAGAAAAAAATATATGTTGAGGGTGAGTGGGAACAAATAGAGAAATATTTTAAATTAAAAAAAAAATGATCAAAGATACAAAAGAAGACAAAAAAAAAAAAAAAACCTCAAGGATTTCAGACAAGTTCCTATTCAAATTTGTGTGACTTTTAAAGATTTTCTTTTAAAAAAGAGTTGCGAGCCATACTTTTGTGGTATAATTAGGAAAGATATTAAAAGCACTGTAATATAAAAACACAACAAATTTAGAATGGACGAATAAAATACCTCTGAAGTACCAAGTCACATAAAAACTTAATATAAACCCAAGAATAAATTCAGTGTGCACTAAAGAGTTACATGTAACTCTTTTGAGTTACATTTTAGTTGAATGGTTCATATCTGGGCAATGACAAGGATTTTCTCAATATAAAATCAAGGTTAAATCTGACATCAAATAACAACAAAATTTATTTTAAGTTGTTTTTACCCTTCTTGCTCACTAGATGGGGCCTCTGACTGCCCAAATCCAAGGCTCAATATCAGAAATAGCCTGATTCTGCTAAGCGCCTAGATTCCTTATTCAGAGCAGGCCAATCCAGGATAGCTTCAGGGTTTCAGAGGGTTTGGGGATGTGGGAGGAAGATGAAGGCCAACTTACACAACTAGATGCTTCACTTAGTTCCAGGCAGATGCCCTGAGCCAATCTCGCTTCTCGGATTCCTGAACATTTGATTTCTCCCTATAGTAAAAGCAAAACAAAGTGAATATGCAAGTATCCTTGCCCTTCACTTCTTCTCCACCTCATTTCTGACAAGGTGTTCTCTTGAAACGCTTAGGAAAAAGGAAATTTAAAGCTTGTCAGAGGCCTAGAGATTTCTATTATTTATTTAGTTACTTCTTTTTTTGATACAAAGTCTTATTCTATAGCTCAGGGTGGACCAGAATTCACAATGTAGCTATGTAACCTGTGCTGGCCTTAACTCATGGTTGTCCTGCTTCAGCCTTTGGGTTGTTGTGATTTCAGACATGCCAGTGAGATTCTAAATAAAAATTGAGCACCCTTAATCAAAAAATTCAGAATATAAAATATTTGAAAATTTAAATCTTTGTGATCTCTAATGCAGTGCTGCAAGTGGGAGATACACACTACAGACTTTTGCATGTATAAAATTATTGAAAAGTGTGATATAAAATGACCTTTAAATTATGTGCATATGGTATATATGAAGCTCAGACAAGTTCTACATTTCGATTTAGGTCTTATTCTCAAGATATCTCATTATATATTCCAAAATCAAATGAAGTATTCTGAAATAAAAAATCTGGAAAAAAGATTTTCAGATAAGGGCACTCAGAATGTAGTTACATTGTTTGCTCCCATCTCATAAACTTCTCCCATGAGAGAATCAAGTCTTTTGTTATCAAATCTAGACCATAAGCAAGAGGCTATTTGCCTATCTTGGGAACCCCTATTTTAGGTGATACTTAAAGGGGAAAAGAGGAAATTGTTTTGTTTTTCTCCTCAGTCAATTACACACAGACACTGGAGTGGCCAGGCAGCTGTTGGTGACACCTATTTTTCTCTTGGCCCCTAAGAGTCTTTGCATTTATTGGCTACCTCTTTAAAAACAAACAAAAACTAGGCCCCTGGTGCCTGTCTGCAGGCCACACGCTCTAATTTCTGTCCTTCAGATTGAAAGCTGGTGATTGCTACAGGTTCAAGGCCAAGAAAGTCAGACTGACTCACCATCCCTATGTGTCTAGTTCTCAACTCTGCAGGTGACATCCTCACTGCTATTCTGTGCCCGGGACAGCCACTAAACCCTCACATATATGAGAAATACTTTGCCATAAATATTTTAAGAGAGACGACCCCAGTAGACGGGGACAGACACAAATATTCCCAAAGGGAAATGGTGCCTCTGAAGAATTAGAGAACTAGAAGGATCTCTAAGAATCTCCTCAAAATGCAAAACCTAAAGCACAGATCAGACTTCTCACTGGATTCCACCCTCTCCTCCCCATCTTCCTCCTGACTCGCCTTTCTAGCAATGTAAAGTACATACTCCATGTTGATTCCAAGATACCTAAATCTCATGCTCTTATGAGCAGTGATGCATAATCTGCCATTTGGGGCCCAACTCACCCACCTTAATGGCACTCGAGGCAGAAGATGATGTGTAACCATATGGCTCAGTGGGTGATGTTATTTCAAAGCTGATATTATTAGGTGAATAATCAGAAACATTTACAGATGGCAGGCTGGACTTCCAGGTCATCTCTGAAGTGGAAACACTGTCTGAAGTAGTAGGCAGTGTGACAGTTGGGGAAGTCTGTGGTTGCGAAAAAGTATGTGGCGTTCCAGAGCCTGAAGGGATCCCAGAGGTAGCTGTAAAGTTGACCGTAGTTTCTGGAATACACCAAAACAGTATATATGTATCTGCTCAATACACTCAGAAACACACAATCTCACTTTGTGGATTTCTGTACAGAAACAAGAATTTGGTGAGGTTACAGTTACTTTATATCTTAACCCTGACCCACTTCAAGTCAGCTGTTAGAACTATAGCTATAATATAAAGTAAGGGTGCCCACCCTTTTATTAACATTGTAATATGATGTTATCATCACAAATATGTTGGACCTCATTTGTAGCTAACCTGAGATGCATGAGGCCCGCAGGTATCAGATTGGCCATGCAAGATCTAGAATGTAGCCAAGATGCACTTCAATTATGAAACTGAAAATTTTATCCTACAGAAGACCTTAATTTGTAGCCAGACCCATCTTCCACTACTTAGAAGAGAACAGAGACATCCATCAATGGAATCTAATCTGATCCTTACTTATACCAGCTGAACTTAGCATTAGTATGAGAATCAGTCCTATTCTGGACCCATTTGTCATGTATGAAAGCCATTTAGAATTTATTTAAGAATACCGTTTTTTGAATCATTGGTTTGTATGACCCCATCTGTTGTGGGGGAACAGGCTATACTAGCTGAGTACTTCTGGTTACCTGAGATGGCTGGTGTGGTCTTACTGCTGTCCTGATAGATCACGTTTTGGCTGGTATTTCCAAGGATGCTAGATGTTCTATTATTTTCCTCAATGGACTCATTTGTAGGAACTGATAGAGATATTCCTTGGGTAGAAGTCTCCGTGGCAACAGAAGTCAAGTTATTTAGATCTGTGAACCCAGAGGTTACAGGGAAATAAGGACAAGTTAGAACCCGACCTTCCTGGAGCCGCATGACAACACCTGATTCAACTTCATGACTTTAGGTGAATCTGACTGGAACCTTCCTGCTGCCCATGATAACAGAGAAAGGTTAATAATCTATTCTTAGACATCAGACTAGTTTCCTACTACAGGCTTTCCCTAATGAAATATACTGAACATTTATAAACACAGATATGTCACAAATAATTAAAAACTGTAGCAACGCAGACATATAAGTTAACATTTGTAGTGTATTTAGCAAAATACCAAGATACAAAATATTACCTATATAAACATTACAAGGAAGGAAAATGTGAGAGAGGCTATGTTCCTAGCTCCATTTTACACACTTTTCTTTTTCAGTCACGTTCTATCCAATATATTAATTATCAGAAATAATCTAGATCATACTTTCTCTATGACAATCCCCTTACATAATTTTTTATTCTCAGTCTTGCTCTTTTAAAAACTTCAGGACCTTCCAACCCATTGTCCTTTCCTTTAATTGAAGAACTCATCTGCCATGAGCAACATGGAGATTTCTTTCAGGAGGTTCTAAGTTAGAACTCACTTTGATGGGACTTAGAGAACTAAGGCCTGGTTTCTCATTCTGTCTCATAGAAAGGCGACAGGAAGCTTTGCCAGAGACACATATTTTTCAAGCATGCATACCTCAGTTTAAACCTTAAATATAGATTGTCTATTTTTACATGAATTGTTAGGAAATCAAAATACTAAGTTAGAATGATTCTTGATCTATGCATTCTCTGAATACCTTTACGAGTGCCCTTGCACATTCTTCTATATACCCTTAGACTTAGGAAGGAGAACCTCAACCTTGTACCTTATGTGTCCCAAAACCTGTTTTGCTTCCTGTATGGGCAAACCAGGATTACCCTCCCTTCTGGATCACACTTTGGAGACTACAAGTCTTCATACACCTTGCTCCAATGGCTCTTTGCTCACATCCAGACCTGAATTAACCTGTGATGGTTCATCCTTCTAGGGGTGAACTTCAGTACCATAATGTGTACTTCCAAGGTCCAGGAGTAACTGTTTGAAGGGGTAGGGGTTAGCATATGGGTATACTAATGTCTCATGTGTACATGTAAGATCCTCCACACTGTGGACCGGAGTCATGTGAAGGAAGAAAGTAGGAGAAGTGGGCTGGGGCCAGACTCATTAGTAGAAAGTAGAGGAAAGAAGTAGACTGGGGCCAGAGTTGTGGGTAGGAAGAGGGGAAGCAAGGGGGGGGGCAAGGTCTGTCTTTTCCTGACCAGCCACATAAGACTGAATTCCGAAAGGGTTAAAGTTCCAGATTCAAAGTTAGTTTCTTCAGTGACTGAGACGGTGTATGGTTAAGACATGGTGATAAGCGGTTTAGTTTACAAGTTGGCCTCAGCTACAAATGTGATGTTCAAGCATACGAGAGGATGTGGACTTCTTTGTGAATTGCTCAGGAACAGACTCAGGCTCCATAGCTGACAACTGTAATACCATTTGCAAGGACACCTGAAGTATATCTCTAAAATTTCCTGATTGAAATCTAGCTCTGTATTTTTTCCATTTCCCAAGGTCAACAACAATGTAGACTGACTGCTATTGCCATGAACATCTAGAGGGAAGTCAGAATTTTAGCTTCTAGTCAACCCAAGGCCAAGAATATTTTCCATGGGTGCTAGCTAGGATTCCATCTCCCACCTTAACCATCTTCCCAACCAGTAGCAAGCTTCCCCTATTTATGTGTCAGGTAAGTAGGGGGAAAAGTAATATTACTATCTTCATTCTAAAAATGAAAAACCTATGTCACCAAGTTGTTGGTCAGGGGAAGAATATAGATCATTTGGGCAAGCAGCAAAGAATGTAGGTCTTGCTGGCTTGGTAGTTGTTAAGGCTCTCAAAGCCTTTGTGAACAGCAGAATATATATGTGTTCCTATTTAGATACAGAGGTCAACCTAAGCTACTTCTTTCTTAAGATAGGACCCCACCATTCTGACCCTAAGACATGAATTTATTACAAGGGCAAGTAGTAGTAGCATTCAGACAATGAATTAAACGAATCATATTCTCAATGTACCATTCAAAGATATCCCTTGAATTCACCTTTGAAACCATTCTTTTTGCCCACACCCTCCTTGCTCAAATCAAACACGTCAATTCCTGGGAATCCCATCTGGTCTAGGTTGGCCCAACCCCAAAGGAAACCAGGCCTGGCTGAGATGATGTCATGCTTTTGAACCCCTCCCCCAAGGGGCCTCCTTCACCCAGACAAACAATTTTGAACTTTTCCAGATGTGAAGAGAGACCCGCTGCTAGTTCTAAAGACAGAGGTGCCTGTTCCAGAACAGTGAATCAACTCCAGATCCAAGCTAGCCATGGACCCACTGGGGATGGGCTCCCAGCTGAGCAGCCTCATCCCTCCCACTCTCTGGCCAGATTGCAAATGAAAAGAGGACCCGAGACAGATGTATAGCTCCAAACCTAGGGTAAGCAACAAAGCTTGTGAGGCTAGAGGGACAGAGTAAAGAAGAGGGACACAAAGCAAGGTTAAGTGAAGAGCTATATAAGAACTAGTTACCAAGAGGGACTACCAAGCCCTAGGTCAGGAGCCACTCCTAACTTCTGTGATGCATCCCTGGGCCTTAGCCTCTAGGCTCTTTTGCAGAACTAATGGGTCATAAAGGAAGGCTCTACTGAGGCTGTCAATGTGTTTCTTTGTTGTCTCTATCTATATCCACTACCTTAAACCATCAAACACTGACCTTCTTTCTCTGAATTTCTGATTCCCAAGTGGGAATAAGAGAAGCCTACACTCTCTGAAAGCCTTTCAGATGCTGAAAAACAAAGAAGGAAATCTTTCTTCTGTTCCACTCGCACATGAGGAGAAGCACCTCTCTCACTCTTCAGGAAAGATAGATTAACTCAGAACTAAGTAAAATCCTGCTCCTGAATTTAGTTCCTAGTCTGTCCTGTGCCACCTCAAAGACTCTATTTAACCTACTTATTCTAGTAGCTATGTATGTATGTATGTCTAGCACATATGTGCCAAAGGGGACCAGAAGAAAAGGTTGGATCTCCTGGAACTATGGTTACAGAAGATTGTAAGCTGTCAAATGGAGGCTGAGCCTGCATCTTCTGCAATAACAGCAAGTGCTCTCAATCACTAAGTCATCTTTCTAGCTTCTTCTTATCAGTCTTCACTTAACAAACTTGGAACAAAACAAGAGACAAGTAATTGGCAAATTATTAAATGAGGATTTTAGGACACCAACAGATGTAACCAAGAATTTTTGTAGTGAAATTCACACACTGACTTTACAGGTACTTACATGGGTAATAAAATATTAATATAAGCCTGGTTATCTTGATATTCTAGTCAAAGTTTGAAAATTAGAAACATATAGGAAGAAGCAACAGCTGAAAACTAAGAAACTGAAATTTCAAAATGAAAAACAGACACTTGAATCATGAAAGTTAAAGTCCTTAGGGTAGGTGCTCTGAAGAAGCAAAGGCATGTGTAATACATTTTGAAAAGGGTTACATATTCTAAAAGATTCAGTAAGTTATTACTTAAATAACCAAATTTCCATACATTCTTGGTCTAATTTTTTCAGATATCTTTAGTTTTAGAGTTTGGGGGTGTTTGTTTGTTTGTTTGCTGTTTTGTTTTGTTTTTCTTTTAGAGAGGTGTCATGCAGCCCAGGCTACACTTTATGCAACTCACTTTAGCTAAGGATGGTGTTGCACTCCTGTTTGCCCTGCCTATGACTCCAGAGTGCTGAGATTACTGGGGTGCACCACCACATTAGGCCAGTTTTAGTTCTTTTGTGATGATATTTTCTGATCACCTCCTCAGCCAGCCCCTAGCCAGTACAACATTTCTGAGTACATCTGCGGAGAAGTCACATCCCTGAGAGGTGAGCCACTGGACTACCAATTTGAAGGCAGAACTGCCCAGGCACAAAGAGGCCAAGCCTTGTAGATAGATCCCCCTGGTGCTTCTCTCCTGTGTTCTAGCTGTGTGGCTCCAAGGCAATTGAGAACTTTTAACTTCTCCAGTAAAATGAAATCAAAGTAGGCCCTGCCTCCTGGTTGTTCTGAGGAACAAAGAAGGCGAGGAAATACAAAGTAGTCAGACTGTCTGGTCTTTGACTATCGTTATGAAAGGGCCTTTCCTTCTGCTTTTGCAGAGCAGAACTTATCTCTATCACTCATCTGGCACAAAGTCCCACAAGTTGCTTCCTCAGGAGAGGTTTAACTGTCTTTCTCCTCACTTAAGTTATAAATTTTCTTGAATGTCAAGACTTTTGTTTTTTTAACATACATGTGTTTTATTCAGGATGCTTGACAGATCCTGCAGCTCTAAGACAGGCAACAAGTTGAGCAGTACTACTCACACTTACTACCTACAGCATTCTAGTGTTATTCTGATACCCTGTGGTTTATTATAATTTATTACTATTAATTATTATTATTATTATTAATGTGTGTAACAAAGAGAGAGTGGAGAGAGAGGGAGAAAGCGAGAGGGAGGGAGGGAAAGAGGGAGAAGAAGAGGGAGAGGAAGAGAGAGAGAGAGAGTGAGAGAGAGAGAGAGACAGAGAGATGAGTGCAGACAAGGATGTACCACAGTACACACAGAGGTCAGAGGACAATTTAGTCTTTTTTCTCCTACCATTTGGGTTCTGGGGATCAAACTCAGGTCCTCAGACTTGCATGGCAAACCCTTTTACCCACTGAGCCATCATCTTGCTGGCCCTAATATTCTCTTTAAAGAGGAAATTTATTAAATTAGGGAGTGACTGTGTAAAGATATCCAATTATCTCCATATAATGAGGAAAATTCTAGAATCCAAGTCACATTGCCAAAGGCCTGATTTTATTTCATCCAGATCAAGAGTTGGCAAACTATAACTCCTAAGACAAGTTCTTTTTTGGGGTTGATATTGTGTGGTCAGTCAGTCAGTCAAGTATGTCATCTATATTATCAAGTGTCATAAAGTCATACAAAGTCATATGCATCAGAAGCCACATCCAGATCTGAAGCCTAGGATGCTTTCTATCTTGCCCTTCATAAGAAAAGTTTGTAAACAACCCTCTTGGAGACTAATTTCACTTTCATAGTAAGTGCATTTTTTTTCTTAAGCACTACAAACATGTAAAGGATCTTACAAAGTTCTAAAGAAAACACAAAATAAGGAATCATTTGACTCCTGTAGGCTTTAGATGCTGTGATTTACAGAAATCTCTCTAGGACTGGTGCTGACTAGACAGGTCTTTAGGGATTTTCATGAAAACTGGAATCACCTTGGGATAATCCAAATAACAGAAATAGGACAATGATTAGAAGTTAGGAAGAGGATAAGTTCACAGTGATACAGGAAGAGAACTAAATGCTGTTTGATTTTTTTTTTTTTAAGGGTTGAGCTCATTAGTAGGTAAGTGGGCATTCAAAAAAAAAATCTTATTAGAGTCTCTTCACACCTGTTATGTACTGCCAGCTTGAGCCCTTGTTGGACTAGAACAAAGGGCTTGATGGAAACTTTCCTTAGTTTCAGAGGTAAGGCAGAGTTGTCAGCATAAACCGGCCTGAGCATCCACACTACACTGAGATTTTCCCCATTATATTCAAATAGCTTGTCTTCCCTTCACTTCTGTGGATCCTCAGGAGGCCTACATTTCTTCTACTTGCTCTTTCATTTTTCTGGTGCCACTCATTCCTGGATGGCAGCTTAGTACCATGGTCACTACTATCATTTTTGCAGGTCAGCCAGCCAAGCACCATTTTCTTCAGTCTCCCTGAGTCCTTCTCTGCCAAACTTGCTATGCTTGGGCAATTTTTGCCAGAGGTTTAAAAGCATGGAGTGAAATTTTAGCGTAGCCAGGAGACAGTGACACACCTTGAAATGTTAGTTAATACTATGTTAATGAAGCTATTCTATAAGAAATCTCCTTTAAAGTTTCCAGCTTTGCAAGAGCTTCACCCTTCTGTATTTTCCTTGGATTTTAAAGTATTTCTGTCTTCATCTCTTGACCCACCCCAATATAAGACTCTACTTCCCACTTAGCCACCCTGCCTCCTGCCTGCCCTTGAACATTGAGAACTTGTCTAAAGTTCTGAGATTTCTTACCCAAAGAACTGTTTATACATTTTCTTAAGCAATGGAGCAAACTACCTAGAGATAACCACTTTTCTAAGAAGCTTGCTTTTATTTTCCACTCCAGGAAGCAGCAGACTTCCCAGTTAAGCCAGGAGGCCTTTTCCTTTGCATCATTAGGGAAATGATTCCCATGCCAAGTGTAGGTCCAGGAAAGTACCTTGCTAGGCCTTCCAATTTGTTTGGATCCCTACTCTACTCCACTCCAAGATGCATGCACCATTCTCCCTGTAGCATAGCCAGGACACTTGATAGCAAATTTAAAGACACTATGTTTTTATTTTTTTAGCCAACATAAAAAGAAAATATTATCATTAGAAACACCAAAGTCTCCCACTACTCCTAATATGCAAATTCTTCCCCGACCATTATGAACATTTCTTTTAGAGATGAATTTGTGTTCTTTTTCCATGTCTTCACATTTTTAATTTGCCACATTACAGGACATTTAGTTAGATGAACCAAAGTCAATGAGAGAAGAAACCCAAGTACTGGAGCCTGGAGCTGGGGAAACCTGAAAGTAAGCTCAGGTCCTTAGGCCCAAAATGCAAAGGAAATCAAGCAAGATCATCGACAGTGGAATCTGCTCCCTTTTTGCTTATTTTTTTCCAGGATTTTGTCCCCAACTTTATCTGCTACAATTTTGGCACTCCTTTCTCTGAGCTTTTGGAGACAAAGACCACTCAGGAAAGGAAAGCAATAAGGGCAACTCAAATGAACAGGCCCAAAGGGGTGGAGCCAAAGGGATAAGGGAGAGGCCTAGGCTCTTGCTTGCTTATCAGCCAGGCAGGAGTGCTAAGCAAGATGAAGAAGTGGATTTGCCAAGGCTGTGAAGCCTAGTCTAGTCCTTCAAGAAGGTGCACTCAAATAATCACTGAATTATTTGGCAGTCCCCAAACTCTTATTCCTCTTTACCATATAGCAGGGAGTAAGGGGTGGAAGCTTTTCCCTTCTGGAAAAATACCTGATAAAAGTATTTTCACTTTTCTTTTTCCCTTCTTACATGCAGTCCCAGGCAGGATATAGTTGTGGGATCATCAGATTCAAAGAATCCAAAGGAAGAAAGGAATGTGAGTAGGAGCTGGAGGTAGTGTTGGAGTAAAGGAACAGACAGGCCCTAGGGAAGGATACCCAGGTAAAATGGTCCTTAGTTAACTGAAAGACTTTTAGGTCAGCTGGAGCATGAAAGCGTTGCCTGGTGGTCCCCAGCCACAACCCAGACTCTGGTCACTGAACTCTCTTGCCCCTGAAAAAGTGACACTTGTGGTTGTCTAGGAGGTGTTTACACTAGCTTCTCACAGGACAGAAGAGACCTATCTCTTCAGAATGACTTTCCATTCTTCACCAAATTATCCAGTAACAACAGCACAGTTGTCCACTGTGGGCATTTTAAATTACATAATTCATTGGTTTAATTTACTTCACAGTTTATTCCAGGACAGAAAATAATAGTATTAACAAACAAAAGAATCTCAACACAAACCCTAGGAAGTTCTTGGAGAGAAAGTACAAAGCCTTGGCTTGCTTATGAAGTCTAGCTGGGTTGGGAATAGTGGCCCCTGCCTGGCCTTTACCCTAAAGCTGAGACACTGATATCTTCAGCATATTTCCCCAAGGTTTACAGAGGTTTTATGCTTTCTCCACCCTGCTTTCTTCAGCCCAAGACAAGGCTGACACTGGCCAGCTGAGGAAATAAGAAAAGACAGCACTCCACCCAGGCTTGGGTCAGTGCTGAGCTGAGTATCCAAAAGAATAAGTACAGAGCATCTGATGAGGACTCTAGCCCATGGTCACCTACCTGTGCACAGTGTAGCATCATTCTGGGCATTTTAGTCTAAGCAAGTTTTACTCCATCTAAATGGGTATGTCCAGGGATGCCAATCAGGTGAACCCAGAACCTAACTCAACTTCTCCTCAGCCAGCTCTCTTTGGGAGTGAACCCAAAGGCAATGGCACAGAAGACTGGGAGCAAATAGGTCTTGTGGGTAGCTCCAGGTCACTCTACAGAGCCATGGTGAGTGACCTTTGAGATGTACAATGGGGATTTAGGAGCCCCAAATGGTTAAAAGCAAAATGAGTAATTCGCAACACTGAAAACCTCTAAGGACATGAGTTGGGATGAAGAACAACACCCTCCAATTCAATAAAGTTTGCTATAGACTGAATGAATACTATTTTTTGCCAACCTAAGAGGGTAAGAGCTTAAGAAATAAGATTATGCGTGGGCAGCAGGAGGTGTCTTGGCCTGTCCACTAGCTTTAGAATCTGAAGGGAAGCAGAGCAAGAAAATTCCAAAGAGCAATGAAAGTGTGTTTGTGCATGGGGAAGACTGGTGAGCAGAAGGACTTGGTGTATACACCAAACCACCTCCTTACTAGCATCTGCATGATTTCTGCAGGGGCGACTCTAGCTTTCTAATCTGAAATTTAAAATTGTCCTCCCCCCCCCCCGCCTGTTCTTTATTCCAGACTCCCCCACTAACATTGGGAATGGCTACCCGCACGAATTCTTTATGTGCATATCCTGGGAACAATGGGTGCCTGGACCCTTCTCTGAACCACTCTGGGCCCTTGTTTCCTCAATTAAGGAGAGTTACAGAACTTTTCCTTCCTTCTGTCTGCGTTCTAGCTCCAACATTGAGCTTTCCACCTTCAGTCACGCAGAGGAGCTGGCATCCCCCAGCACTACCAGAGCAAGCTCACACCTAGTTCCAGCGCAGGATTCCCAGGTGAGGTCAGCCCCCGGGGTCTTCCCTCCTCCCGGCCCATGGCCTGGCCCCTTGGCCCTCAGCTGTTAATACTCACGCAGCAGACTCATCAGGCAGAGAGCTACAGAGCCCCATGGCAGCAGGAGCCCCGCGCGCGCGCCCCTGTGGACCTGCATTCTCGCGCACCACTCCGGAGATGCGCTCGGTGCAGGAGGCGGCCCGGCGCGGGACGCGCTCCTCCGCCCTGCGCAGGGGTGGGGGATACTGGCTCTCCTCCCCTGCTCCCTGTCCGGAGGGGGTGGGGGATGCTGGCTTATCCCCTCCCTGTTGCGTCTTGGCAAGGCCAGCCCCTCTCCTTGGCTATTGCCGGAGTTCCCGGTCAACCCAAAGGCTGAGCAGTAAGGTTGGGGCTGCAGACAGATGACCTGGAAGATTGCCAAGTCTGCCGCTGCCTAACTGGGCAGATCGGGACAGTAGGTCTTTGAACTCCCCTACTTCACTTTTAACCCTGTGTCATCTTGGCTGCGTCTGGGCAAGGTCAAATTTCTCCTTTCTGATT
Source organism: Rhynchomys soricoides (assembly GCA_019843965.1). Taxonomy (NCBI): domain Eukaryota; kingdom Metazoa; phylum Chordata; class Mammalia; order Rodentia; family Muridae; genus Rhynchomys; species Rhynchomys soricoides. The sequence continues at coordinate 24,198 of JADRCH010005987.1, forward strand.
TATTTTCAAGTTTTAACTGTGGTAGGAAGCCACTGTGTACGCCTGAGTTTACAGGAGTAAGATTTTCATCTAAGCAGGAAATAACACAAATAAAACTAACGATAGTAACACTGAAATCTGTGCTGTATGTTAAAAGTGAGCAAGACATGAATAGGACACTGATAGTCTCTAACACGTCCAGCCTATCTGCTATCCTACCGTTTCTCTTTTACACTCATTTTCCAGCTAAATCCACAGAATTTGTGTTAATTTTCTTGCGATCCATATTTTCTTAGATAGTTGTATTATAGCAATTGCCAATACCATAACGATAGACTAGTTACTCTATAGCACATGGCTTTTCTCCATTCTCCTCTCTTCAACCCTGGATTTAAGCTTCCTGATTCTATGGGAGCTTTACTTGCCCTCCCTTCAGACAAAGGTTCCTTGGATTCCTACCCTCCCCTACCTAACATACCTTCTAGCACTCCTTGTGCTTCTCCAAGCATTGGTTCTGCATGTTGATGCACCGGATTGCAGGATTCTAGTTGGGTAGTGAGACTAGTCATGGGTCAGGGGTCTGTTATAATGACTGTAAATACTTAGCCCTATTTTTCCCACACAGTCTGGTCACATAGCCTAAAGGGAGAAAGAAAGATCAGACAAACACCCTGGAGAAATTTTATATTTATTCTTCTGAAGATCTACCACTATGAGGAAAGTAGATTTGTTTGTGTTGTCTATCCATGGCCTAATATACCTTTGGGTTGAGAAGAAGAAGAATATCAATCCTCAAATCTATACTCTTACTCTGTTGCATATCATAACAGTCAAACAAGGAGCAGAGGTTTTCATCATAATAAAAGGGTGATTGAATACAATGGCATTAAGTGAGTTTGTGTCCAAGTGCAGCTGACATATTGTGATGGAGAACCTGAAGATAGGGTTGGAAAGGATTGTAAAATGTGCTTTTAAAATTAAATTTTGGTCCTTGGGATATGAACTAACAAGAAATTACTACCACACCTAATTCTTCAGCTTCGAAAGTGGATTTGCTTCAGGTACCTACATTTTGCTCATAATTTTATGGTAGGCAAACTGTTATATGTGAAAACGAATTGGCTCACTTGAGTCTACCTTCCAGATGTTTTCTCTGTTAGTTTAATTAATTAGTTAAAGTATTTTGAGACAGGATCTCACTCTATAGCCCTAACTGGCCTTGGACTCAAAAGAATCCTACCTCAGCTTCCTGAATGGTGGGATTATAGGTATGTACCATTGTTCCAGGCTCTCCTCTGGTTACTTTAAATACCTTTTGTCTTTTGGACCATGGGAAATGGGACTATAGGAAACTTATATTTTGTACTTGAACTTCTTAACTATTCTTTGGGAGCAGAGTAAGGGAGGGGAGTGAGAGATATTGATTCTATGCAAAAGTTTCTGAAAGCAAAAACCCATATAGAACCAGAATCAAGGCTGAGTGCCAAGAATCTTAACTTGCAATATGTGTTGTCTGTCATTCTTATGTGTGTTAAAGTTCAAGAGGTCCTGAAAGAAAAAGAATACCTCCTAAGTACAAGTGTAAGGACAAAGCAGTGTTCCGCATCAGGGAAGGAAAGTGAATGAAGACATCTTGGGGGGGAGAGGGGTTAGAAATCCATGTCTTGGAGAAACTAGCGCTGTATATTTTCTGGTCTGCAGAGCTATAATGCAATCAGAATATAAAGCATGATGGAGGGCTAGCCCTCAGCATGCAGTCACTGAGACACGTCACTCACAGCTCACCTTCTCCCAGCACATATACAAGTCCATTTATAGCCTCAACCTACTGACAACTCACAGACCAGGTAGAATTGAGCAATCATTTCTCCTTTAGTCCTCCCAGTCTGCCCCTCAACATCCTTGCTTTCACACTCCATATCCTAAGCAGATTCCAGAAGACACTAGCTATTATAGGTATACCACTCAAAGCAGAGAGGATAAAAGAAACGCATTAAGAGCAACTCAGTGGGACCCTTTGTGAGGTCTAAAAGGTAATGGCCACACTTATCACTGAGTGTCCTGTACTTCCCCATCCTCTGCAAAACACACTTTATACCAGATAAAAATAGCCTTTGATGTGAAAACAGTAAATATCTTAGTTCTCTTTAACAAAATATCTGAGGCTTGATGCTTTATAAAGAATAGAGAATGCTAGAAGCAGGACGATGAAGAAATAGAAGTCATTTTCAGCTATATTAGCAAGTTTGAGTCCAGACTGAGGTATACAAGACCTTGTTTCAAAGGACTCTCCCATCCCATAAACAAAAAGAAAACTTAAAAACAAGAACAGAAATTTATTTTGCTTCATGGTTCTAGAGTGTTGGTAGTTTAATGCTTGCATCAACTATGTCTGTTGAGAACCTTTTGGGTTGCATCATTGCATGTCAGAGGGAATCACATGGTGAGACAAATGAGCCAAAAGCTCACTCAATTTGGATCCAGACCACTCCCCTGGATAGCTCATTAATCTTTAAATAAGTTCATTTACTCACCAGGGCAGAGCCCCCAAATACCATTAAGATCTAAATTGGCAGATTAGGTTATGAAATTTAAAAAGAAATATTTGAACCATAGAATTTGAAGATTTTAATAAATCTGAAATTTAAATTACATTTGTCATTATAATCCAAGCCTTAACACCTTTATATAAAATTATTAAGGAGTTGAATTTCAGTTTACGCATTAAGTTACTTTTTATGGACATTAACGAAGCTTTTTTCATTTCTATTTTTTTAGTTCCGTACTTTGGAACTAAAGCTCTTCCTCCCCCCCTCCCACCCCCCAGCTACCCATGCTGCAAACATTCTTTTAAGTTCCTTGAAAGCACTCAGGGACTGTCCCAGTATGCAAAGAGAGATCCTTAATGGTGGCAATGCCAGGTTCTGCAGGGTAGCTGTGAGAATCCACTCTAAAAGTGAGTCCCTCCTTTGCTCTTCTTGCCCTTTAGGGCCTCCTTTAGACATACTCAGACTAGCATGTACTGGCAGTAAATTCTGGAACATTTGGCCTGTTCATTCTCAGTCTCAGTGTCTTGTGGGAAATTATCTTGATGTAGTGGCTGTCTCAATGACAGGCAACCCATTCTAAAGGATGCAGACCAGGAATGTTCAGACCACATTATTATGAGGCAGTCACAAAAGTTATTTAGGGCACAAAATGCCAGAATCAAGAGACAAGAGTTGTGGAAGTCTAATCCTCTTGGGATGGGGTGCAAACACATGTACCATCTGGATCTTGTGTTTTCAACAGGAGGTTCTAACTTGTATTAGGATAAAAAGAGAGACTGTGGAATAAGACAGTCATGTACAGTTGTTTTACTCGGAGAGGCCTGACCTGAGGCCCACTTACATAGCTTATCAGTGTTCTGGGCAGCCACCTCTTTTGTCAGCATTTCTGGAACAGAACATAAAGGGGTCAGAGCAATGTCACTAATAAATAAGCAGTTTAGAAGTAACATAACTCTTGGCCCAGAGATAACATGGTTGTTACTACCTTGGTTATGTTTTGCTTTCCTGTTTCTTTCTACCTGTGAGCCACAGTCTGCTTTGTTTCATCATTTTGTAATATATTTTATACATTTTTAATTTTACACGTCACTCAAGTTACTGACTTCCTATCTTTAGCAACAAATTCTGAATTCTGTCAGTGTCTTACAAATTACTATAATCTATAGTAACTGTATCTGATGAGTTCTGTTTGTTTTTTTGTTTGTTTGTTTTTTGTCCTCTGTGTCAGAGTTGAACGTTTTGTGTTGATGGAACAAGTGTCCCACCAAGAAGAGGGTGGAAGGGTGAGGATTAAACTGAGAGATGCAGCAGAGATAACTGACAGAAATCTGTGCTCAAATAGTATGCATACAGAGCACCCGTCTCAAGCTTTTTCTGTGTAATCTCCTCTCTCCTGACCTGACCTGACTTTTTAGTTATCTGCCATATTCACATGCTGGCTCATCTGCCTCTTAAAGCACCCATGTCCCACGTTACCTGCATTAGCCTCTTAGTTAATTTCATTTTAAGTAAGTCCTATTTATTTTTTAGGCAAATCACCTCCTTTATTTTCTTCAGAACTGCCCTAACTATCTTTGAATCATTATTCTTCAGTGCATAATAAAATCTGATAATAGATTATATAGATTAACTGACCCTCTACCAAATCATCCTCTTAGATATTTTTATTTTCTCCTGCCCTCTCTTTTTTCCCTCTGTTATTTTTTGTTTTTGTTTTTGAGGCAGGATTTCATTATGTTGCCTAAGCAGCTTTCAAATTTGAGGTTTTACTGCCTCTGCCTCCCCAGTGCTAGGATCACAAGCTTCACCACCACACTTTGCTCCACTCCTTTGACTAAAATTATTGCACAGATTAATTCAGGCAGAACTGAATCTATCTGTACTTCCATGAACTAGATATACCTATCCATTGTTTGAGTCTTTGGTAAAGTTGGTGGTTCCTGAAGTGGTTCTAATTTATGTTTCATCAGGGTTATTCCTCAAATGCACCATGTTGTGGTTCAAAGCCTTCACTTAGCTCCTTTCTTTGGTCTCTTAATGTTTGCAGAGATCTTCCTGCTAACTTAGCACTGCTTGTTAGTGTTGCAAGAGTATTGCAAACACAATCTTCTAGTTAATATTTTTGTTGCTAATATGTGAAAATACAATTTATTGTTTAAATAATAATTATTATTTTAATAATAGAATTCCTTGTTTTTAAATCATTTATATCTTAGTTCTTTTAGCTATCTAACAGAAAAGTTTTCAAATTATTATAACTATATATTTTATATAAATATATATCTTATATATGTATTATATATAAGTAACTTTAATTGAGCTAGAGAGTCTCCTATGCTGTGAAAACACCACCTCTGGCACTTGTATGGGTAAGGCTGTTCAGTGGAAGAGACATCATTAAAGGCAGGATTAATGTTTAATTGATGCTCAGGAAAAGGGCTATGAAAGCAAGGCCCCATGTTTCCTCTCTTATCCAACCATGGGCCCAAGACCACCTATCAGTTTGGCCTCTAAAGCAACCAACTTGTAAGTAAAGAGAAAAGATGGCCTCTGAGCTGGAATCACACACACGATCTGCAGTGTTTTTATTTGCTACAGTTGTTAGGAGCTTGTGAGAGTGCAACAAAAGTTTATCATTGTAAGATGTTTTATTGAAAAGAAGGCAAAAAGTCACTGTAGATGGTGATAATGTGTCATACATGATATATATGATTATTTTGTGTCTTATTTACTTTTCTGTTGCTATGACAAAACATCATGACCAACATAACCAACATAAAAGAAAGCCCACAATTGGGCTTATAATTTCAGATGGTTGCAGTCCATGAGGGCTAAACAAAGGCATAGCACAGGAAGAGTGGAGAGTTTTCATCTGGATCTACAAGCAGGAGACAGAGCACACTAGGGATGGAGTGATCCTTGAAACCTAAAGCCCACCCCCAGTGACACACCTCCTCCAGCAGGCCACACCTCCTAAGCCTTTCCTGTCTATCAACTAGGCATCAAGCATTCAAACATATGTGTCCTGTCTATTCTCATTGAAACCACCACATTCTACATGCTGAAGTTATGAGAAATTTTCACTTTCTTTCTTATTCCTACATGTTACATGTAATACTTTTATTTTTCACAATAAGCATGCACTATTTTACAAATAATTGTAATAAACAAACTTATTTTCCTTTTACAAAGGAACAGAGTATAGTAGCTACAGTACTATACTAGTTTTCTTTAGATGTGTCAGGTCTGTGTCATTGTGGAAACAGTTTTACGAAGGGTCAACATAACTTGCCCAAATGTTAATGAAAGAAACTTGGGTGATGCTCCTCTGTCTGGGAAGTAGCCTTCAGAGAGCTTTTGCTTTGTATGAATGTAGCATGTTGGGGTGCTAGTATTACTTCTGTTCCTCTTTGTAAATCTCTTCTAAACTGGAAAATCTTTGTGATGGTGCAGGTCTAACTTAGCATAAGTGCCACAAGTCAGTATGTGTGTTTCCATTAAAGCCAGGGGCTCTGAAAACATTCCTGATACCAAAGGTCACAAGCCAGGAAAACTCACAAATCATTATTATTATTATTTTATGTCCACAAAGTAGATTAGGACAACAATTCACTTTACTGGAGAGAACTAGAATCCTCTCAAGCTGACTCTTCTTACACCCTATGCTACATCTGGTTCTCACCCCAACAGGCTGAAAAGGGCAGGAACCAATCAGCCAATGTCTGCAAACTCAAAGGAGGAGCTTTCATGTAAAGTGCATTAAGGATGCCTAAGTACTAGGCTGGCTGTTTTAAACTTGGCTACAAAGCAAACATCTGTCCAACTGTTCTCCTGACTTCACACAGAGGACTACTCTGTCAACATATAATACAGTGCTCAGTCCATCCCCAGATTTGGAAGCAAAGGGTGAAATGAAGCTTTCCTTCCTTCCTCTCTAACTTGGGCCTACAGCCTGCAAAGAGGTTACCTTGGAGGCTGAGTGTGAGGATGGCTCAAAGATCGCCAAATTCCTATAAAGTTCTGGACACTCCCAATTAGCATCTGCAATCAAAATGTCCCCACCCTTGGGTTCAAGTTTTGCAGAGTTCTCAGCTAGGGCCACCAACGGATTCATGCTGTAAGAGTGAGAGCTGAGTGCCAGGACCCCTCCCTTAACAGTGCAGCTGCTGTACTCTAAGCAGAGAAGGCATTCTTTCTTCCAGGGGTAGCAAAAGAGTTCCCCTTATTCCAAGACTTATCAGCTTCCTGTGTCTATATTGGGGTTGGGGGGGG
>JADRCH010006001.1:0-19060 GCA_019843965.1 Rhynchomys soricoides
GTGTGTGTGTGTGTGTGTGTGTGTGTGTGTGTGTGCTGGAGATGCTTCTCAGAGTGACTCCTTGTGGTCCTCTTTAATCAAGCAAACAGTCATTTTATTTTGGCTTTACTTATTAGTGTTGAGAAAAGAAAATAGTCCTTAATCAACTGACCTAGGGATTTTGAGACACTCTGGTGTTTTCTCTGGCTGTGCTTGCTTCCTTCCTTGTTTCCTTTTGGGGAGCCATCCCTAAGATTATGTGCCTTCTCTTAATCCTGCAAAGACATTTGCTTTCCCCATCAAATTTGCATGCTTTTTTTCCGCTTAGTTATAGAGAGTTCAGCCACTGCATGTATGTTTGTGGCCTACCTGTAAAGATTCACACCGACTGTGCATGGAGGCTGAGGTGAACAGCGCTAGCATCATCTCTGGACCAGAGGGAGATGTTGGTGGCAACTTGTGAGTGGTGCTCCTGATAAACTGTAGCTACTGTGATATGCACAGTAGTTTTTCTAGCTTGATTAGTATGGATCCATCTCCCGGGTGGGTCCTTTCCCCCACTCTCTCAGCTTCCTAATCCTCAGAATTCTTCAGGTGTTAAGAAAGAGGGGATGTCTTGTGTGATAACCTGCACAGCTGGAACAGCTGGCTTCTCATTGATAGCACTGCTCTTACCTTTCCCCCAGGGAAGAGTCATGGACTGTAGGGCTCTTTTTGGCACCACGTGTCCTGCTGCTTTGGGGGTCTGGGAAGCCTTATTCTTAGTCTTTTTAGTGCACTTTACCTTTTTTTGTTCTTCTCAAAGTGCTAGCTTTTAGTCAAACTTATTTTCTTCATAATTTTTCTGTCTTAAAAGTGATTGTTTCTGCCGTACAGCTTGGTATTTCTTTTCTTCAGCATATATGGGGTTCACTCCCTTCTAGTTTCCTCAGGGGAGATGCTGAGTGTGTTTTCTTGAAACTTTTCTCATATTGATGTTTGATGCAGTTAATTTCTAGGCCTGGCATTATTCATATCCTAAAACTTACATACTATACTTTTATTTGTGTTGAGTGAAACACATTAAAATTGCACAGTTGTGTGCAAGAAGTGTGTTAATTAGTTTCCATATATTGGAGGATTTGCTCTATAGCTTTTGATCACTGATCTATAGTTCTGTCACATTCATAGATCATTCTTATGACTTGAATCCTTTGGATTTGTTTAGAGTTATTTTGTGAGAGCTGTTTAACCAACACAGACTACACTCTGATTAGAACACTCATGCTATACTGGCTGGGTAGAGTAACTGTGGAACATTGGAAGTTCCAATTGATCAGGTTGGGTTGATGGATTCCCATTGTATATCGCACCCTTGCTTAGCTGTCTACTGTTTATGTCCCTGTCAGTCACAGAGAGCATAATCATTTCCATGTATTTCTCTTTACTGGTCATCATAGTTTGATTTATGTATTCTAATACTATGTGATTAGGTACATAAATTGTACTGTTTGCATTGATATTTTTTTCTTTCCTGTAGCAAAGCTATTCAGTACAAATTGGTCCTCTTGGTGAATCACCCTGTGCTATCACAGTTTCTGCTAACAGTTCTAGTAGAGAGATCTACTTAGTCATTGTTTAGGTCATATATATTTTTAAACTTGCTTAGTTGGATATTGATGGAGATACTTTGTTCCTTTTCATTGCTGTGATATGGCATATCATGTTCCACTTCTGGCTTTTCATATTATGTTTAAATTGAGCTTCTTGTAGGCAGCATTTAATTAAACTAAATAAATCAGCAGTGGATAATCTATCTTTAAATTGGGGTATTATTTCATTTGATATAATTATTCATTTATTTTTTATGTTTGATATATCTTTCTTTACTGTAGCAAAGCATTATTAAGGTTGCTATCTAAATGGCTAATGCCAATTGACAGTCACAACTGATGTGAAATGTCAGCAGTATAACAAAACATGAAGAAATCCCATTGGAGCAGCTCTTTGTAAACCAGACAAATGGCCAGACATTGCTTTGCTGAGCATCACCTTCTGTGTCCTTAGCTCACTAGTCTAAAACATTCACTGTTTCCTGTACACTGAAGTTTCTATCCTTGTCTTCTTTTAACAGCTTGTTCCTGTTTAGATAGAAGCAAAGAGAGTTATTTGAGCCATTTATTCTCATGGTTAAAATATATATCTCCATGACACACATCTCGCTCTGTCTGAGTTTTAAATCCATTCCAAAATGGAGGGCAGGTTTGACAATAGCCCAAGGATTCTTATTTGTGTATCATATTACAGTTCTGAGTCAAGTGGTGGCCATAGAGCACTGCCAACCTTAAGATCAGCACCTACAGCAGCTCTGGTTCTGGCTGTAGAAGAACTTCTTGAAGTCCCTCAGTTTAACTCAGAATCCACAGAGGCACACAGACAACAAAGACAAAGAGTTCTACCACACAATATCTTTCATGGCCAAGGCACATTTTGTTGTTTTTATAGAAATATGAAGGGAACCAAGGTGAATAAATGGGACTGTATTTACCCAGGAAATACAAAGGACACAAAATCAGGAGTGACTAGAAGGGTAAAAGCCTTTTGCATCATTACAGGAAGGCGTCACTAACATTGCATCAGAGGCTTCAGAAGCATCTTTAGGTTAGTGGAGCAGGAAGGACAAGCAAGCATGATGTGGCATATCACGTTCTACATCTGATTTTCACCTTATGCTTAAAGTGAGCTTCTTGTAGGCAGCATTTAATTAAACTAAATAAATCAAAACTGGATGATGTGTCTTATGTTGGAGAGTTGTTTCACTGATATGATTACTAATTTAAAATCACTACCTTGCTGCCTGACTTAAATGTTTGTTCTGCTTGTCTCTCTTCTTTCTTTCTTCTGGTCTATTTTCTTTGTGGTATTTTTCTATTTTTGATTTAAGATTTCTAATAAATATCTTTAGTTTATCACAATCAGTAACATATGATTGCCCATACAAGAAATACGTAGCAGTGTGTTCTCTGTTCTTATCCTTCATGCTTCTGTTTTTGCATATTTTACTTCTGTATATCTTTAAGCTGCACAACAGGTGATTTTAACTGGAGTTAAAGCAGTTCACTGTCTTTTGAGATATTATGATCTTTTAAAGGCAGTCTTTATGTTCATCCACCTTCTCACTCAGTAGTCCTCATTCCAGTTCATAGATGCAGCTTTCTGTGCAGTATTCCCTTATTCTTGTGCTTCTGCTGGTGAGGAGGTTTTAGCTTTTGTTTGCCTGGACAATTCTTTATTTTGCCTTGTTTTTGAAAGATATTTTAAAATTGTGAACATTATAAAGTTTGTTTGTTTTTTATACTTCAAAAATCTTGCTCCTAGTGCCCATTATTTCTGAGACGTTGGTTTCATTTTTTTGTGTGTGGCATCTCCCTTTTTTCCCTACCATCAAGATTGTATCTTTTCCAAAGATTTACAACGATTTAATTTTGGTATTTCTTGATGGAGTTTTCTCTCTCTCTCTTTCTTTTTTGAGACTGTTCTTTGTGTTTTGGATTTGTTAAGATATTTGGATATGCCGATTTATGGTTTTCATCACAGCTGGGGAGTTTTTGATCATCCCACTTTTAATATTTCTTTTGGCTGTCTTTTTGATACCTCCTTTCAGAGCTCCCATTTCATATGCCATTTGACCTCTTAAAGTTATTCTCTATGTCCACTTTAAACATCTTTCTGTTGTGGATGGAGAGATGGTTCAGTTTTTCAGAGTAGTCACTGTTCTTCCACAGGATCAAAGGTCAGCTCCCAGCACTGATGTTGGGCAGCTCACAATTGGCTCTGATTCCAGCTTCAGCAAGCTACCCTCCTCAGACACCCCAACTCATGTGCACGTGATACTCCTTGTAATTAAAAACAGTGCAAATGATATTAAATTATTTCTGTAACATTTTGAATGGTTTCTGTTGTGTTATCTTGAAGTTCACAAGTATTTTTTCCTTGAATTCTAGAATCGTACTGAAATAGTTTTTCATGGCAGACATAACTTAGTTTTTCAGTTCCATCAACTTAGAATATTTTTTGCATTTCTCACATCTGAACTTTTAAGTTGTCTTTCCTCTAGATTTTTGGATATATAAAATATAGTTATAGCAGCTCTTATTTCCTCTGATTACTGATTATTTGCACCAATACAAAGTGGCTGTCCATTTTACTGATTTATTTTTTCATTTTTGGCTTGTTTGCTCCTGTTTCTTTATATGAATGGTAATTTGTCTGTGTATATTGGCAGGGGTGGTGGTACATGTATGGATGTACATGTGTGTACGTGGATAAATGTGCCCACAAGTGTTTTTGTGAAGGACAGAGGAGGATGTCAAATCCTGTAACTCTGCTTTATTGGACTTGGAGTTCGAAGACCAGTAAGTCCCCAGTGTCTGTCTGTTTCTACTATAATCCTGGAGCTTAGGAGGGGGGGGGGAGGAGTAGAAGAGGGAGAGAGAGGGAGGGGGAGGGGAGAGAGAGAAAGAGAGAGAGAGAAAGAGAGAGAGAGAGAAAGAGAGAGAGAGGAGAGAGAGAGAGAGAGAGAAAGCGCAACCTAGGATGCTGGTCATTCAAGCTCATGTCCTTATTCACATGCAATGAGTCCTGCTACCTGCCGAACCATCTCTCCCAGCCCTGTGCATGCTAATTTTTATTTTTTTGATATAACAGCCATCATGTATTTACAGTGTGGGTGCTCTTTTTTTTCTCCTTGTACTTTTTGTAAATACTCTTGAGGTTTGTTCAAGGGCGTGTATGAGTTATTTGGAAACCATTTGACCCTTCGGAGCCTTGTTTTATGCCTTGTCAATTGGACCGCAACACTTTTCTGTATTCGGTGTTTTGCCTAGCACTCTGTGAGCTATGCTTTTATTTGGGTGATATGAAAGTATAGGTTATAGCTCTCTGTGACCCACTGAATTTTTACTGTAGTGTTTCCTGGTGCCTCTGCCTCTCCGTCTTGGATCTGCTGTGCAGTGCTTTGAGTGTCTTCCTGCTGCAGCTCTCTCCTCTCTGGTACTCCATCTCCACATGTGTGACTGTGTGTGACACAGTTTGCACATAGTCCTGAGGCATTCAACTGGAATTCAGTTGAAGGAATTATCTTTTTTCTTACTAATTTTACTCTAATAATGATTGTTGCCAGTTTTACAAGTCTGAGATATTTATTTATTTATTTATTTATTTGTCTTTTTAGAATCACTGTAAGGGTGGAGGATATGGTTCTTACAACTCTACTTTGGCTAGAAATAGAAATTGTCAACTACAAGTTTTGAATAAAATATATAAAAGCGACTATTTGAAAGTGAAGAATGGATTTTTGAGGTACCAAGGCACCAATAATAATGGGGAACTTTTTCCCATATAAAGCCAGGGGAATCATGGGCAAATAAGCATATTAGAAGGAAATTTAAGATGCCCCAAAATAGAGCTGTTCTTAGAAAGGAACTATGCAAGAGGTGGGGCTAGACTGGTCACCTGGAGGTATGACCAGTAGAACTAACCCAAAATGGAGATCTCGTCCTCCGTGATTAGAGGCAAAGAGTGAATAATGTGTTTGGAGGAAGAAATGGGCTTACTGTATGAAGGAAAATTATATTCTTGTCCAGACAAAACATACTTTTCTCCAGGAGTCTATTTCGAAATTGTCCTTAGAAAGGATAACTCAATGAGCTGGAGTTTGGGGGGTGGTTCCTTATACAGTGCTGTTTGTAGGGACTGGTTTCAGGGATGACTGAGGACGGAGTGATTAATTAGGGTGAGCTTATTGCTAGTCCCTTGCCCATCTAGACATTGTGCCTGAGCTGTTCTGAAGTCCTCTGCACACAAGGCCAAAAGCTTAGTCACTGGGTTCTGCTAACTGACTGTAGGAGGGAGGGGTGTGAAGGTCGAAAAGTAGGAAAAAAATCTATACAATCAAGAATGATTTAGATAGATCAGACCCAATTAGCTTACCAGATTCTGAGCTGCTGGGATTATGTGGCAACTTTGATGTTAGAGTAAGTCTAATTTAGGATTTTAGTTGCCTTGTGACACGGGAGAGAAGCACAGATGATTGAAACCCTCTGATACCTGGGAAGGCCTCACATCTCAGAAGCATTGTTCTCTGCCCAGCTGTTGTGGCCACTCCAGGGCTGTAGGCAAGATTAGGATGTCCTCTGGCTACGGGTAAAGTTTATAGTACACTCAGTTGCCACAGAAAATAGTCAGGAATATTTTGACTGAAGATGGAGGCTATCTCAAAAAAATAAATAGGGGAAACTTAGATGCATATGAATGTAATTATTGAAAAATGCAGGCAATATTACTTTCTGGTGAACTCCTAGGCGAAGAGCACAGGACCTGAGGAGGGAATATTTAAATTAATCCTTATGATTGTCCTGAGTAATAATGTTCCAGGTATGCACGCTCATGGATGCATACTTAGGCCTCTATGCTTTTAAAAATGAATGCAAAAGAAGACATAATGTATAGTCTAAGAGCTTGGTTTTTGTTTTTAATTTTGTTCTTTTAAACAGGGTCTCATTCTGTAGCTCAGGTTCACTTGGAACCCACTCCGTAAGTAGCCTTGAACTCACACTGATCCTCCTGCCTCAACCTATTAGCTCAGTGGCTAGGCAGGTTGGCAGGATTTGCTTTGTAAGTTTATGATATATGATTAGCATGTTTCTGTAGCTCTTGTTAATTCCTCTTGACAACTAATGATATGTTATTCTTCTAAACTCCCTTCTTAAGAAGCATGTGTTAATTTCTTCTTTTTTCTTTTTCTTCTTTTGCAAGGGTGCTCTTGCATTTATAAAAAGTGTTAGAGTAGACATGTTTGTTTAGCTTTATGGTGGCCCAATGCTTCATCAGTTCTTAGAAGCTAAACCGTTAGGTAATGGTAGACAGTAAGAGCCAACATATTGCCAATCTTTCGACAAATGATTGAGTGAGTTGCTTTGCTGTGCGAAGTATACATGTCGATGCTCTAACTGAAAGTGGGTATTTTCAGAATTCCAATGTCCACTAATTTGTTATGTTGAAATTATATCTCAGGGTTGTTTTGATTTATAATCTTCACTCCTTTGAGGCTGGAGAAGTGTTCCCAAAGGCAGCAAACTGGAAGTTCTACAGGTTTGTAGTATAGAAGATTGGTCCCAGGGAGCCAGCAGGGCTAGAGGAGAGAAGTAGACAGGGGGGCCTATGGAGAAGCAGTGGCCTAGCCATGTTTACACTGGTGCTTTAACCCAAATAATCCTGGCAGGGGTGTGTTTGAGGAATGACAGGCCATTTTAGTTTTTCAAATGGAATATTTGGTTTTCAGATAACTGATCCTTTAGGGCCTAAAGTGGTTCTTAACCTGCCTAATGCTGTGACCCTTTAATACAGTTCCTCATGTTGTGGTGATTCCCAGCCATAAAATGATTTTCATTGCTATTTCATAACTATAATTTTTATTATTATGAATTGTAATGTAAATATCTGATATTCAGGATATATAAGATGTGACCTTTGTGAAAGGGTCATTTGACCTACAAAAGGGGTCATGACCCACAGGTTGAGAACTGCTGCTTGATGTCATTCTCTTTGGGTCTTAAAGATACCTGTCCACATTTCATGAACAAGTAAATGTGAAAACAGACCAAAGACCACAGCCATCCTGGCCTTTGTCTCAGGCAGGTATTTTGTTGTGCAGAATAGATTTTGTGGCTTTCCCTCAGGCTGCCTGAGATGTCTATCTGATATCTTCATTAAAGTTGATGGGTTCTTCTGATATTTTAATTTGAGTGAATTTCTGGGAAAAACTGTGGATATTGGCCAAAATGCTAATGACTGTGGCATTACTTTGAAGGACTGGTTAGTTCTGTAGAGAATCATTTGTAGTTAATTATGTTAGCAAATCAACAGCAGCCTCTTGGAGGGGAAAGTGATGGGGAGAAACTGCATATATATGTAAATTATTCATAATTCAAAGAAGGGTCAGGAATTCATTTACCAGAAAGAAGAGTGTACGTGCAAGTAATTCATGTTTGCATATAATTTCCATGTTACAGCTATAACTTTGTAGTGAGCATCTTATCAGGGATTAAAATAAAAGGCTTTGCAATTAAGATAGTATACTCATCCCACTTTGTGCCAATTCAAACATTTTCCACTTCTAGACAATGAGAGATCTTCACCCCAAGCCCAAGGTTTTAGTAAACTTGGGTGTCAGTAGGGTTTGGAGAAAGGGAGCTGACCATGAGGATGCATGGATACTCATCTAGGAAGGATGAGAAGGATATTCTGTCCTCTCCTTCCTGTGGAAGGTGGCTCCCTGTTATGAAGTACAGCAGTCACAAAGAGGAATCTGTTATATACAGAATGGTTGCTGTGTTCATTACTTTTCTGTTACTGTAATAAACTATCATGACCAAAGCAACTTAGAGAAGGAAGAATTCATTTTGGTTTAAGGTTCCAGGAGGGAAGTCCATAATGGAGGGGGGAAGCATGGTTGGATGGGACTAGAAAAGAAAGCTAAGAGACCACTTCTTCAACTTTAAACACAAATCCAAGAGCTATAAGCTCTTAAAGCTCACCCAGTGATGTACTTCCTTCAGGAAGACTCCATACTGTGCCCAAATAGTGCTACCCAGTATGCGCCAGTGTTGAAGTACCTAAGCCTATGGGGCATTCTTATTTAAACCCCTTCTGTTGATTATTATGCCTCTGGAACTCTTTAGAGGAAGATAATCCTTAGTTCCTTTTATTTAAAAAGTTATTTGATTATTTTATGTATTAACAATCTTCCAACCTCATGAATCATTAATCCCCCTTATTACCATAATATAAATGAGTAGGCTAGAAAGATGGCTCAGAGGTTAAGAGTACTTGACTGCTCTTCCAGAGGACCCGGGTTCAGTTCTCAGCTTTACACAGTTGCTTCCAATCATTTCTAAGTCCAGTCACAAGGGATATGATGCCCTCTTCTGGCCTACATGGGTATCAGGCATGCACATGGTATACAGACATATATTCAGGCAAAAACCTATATGCAAAAATAATAAAATAAGGTCTATGAAAGCAGCATTTTATAAGCAGTGGAGAAGGATTTTTAATTTCTGATGGCTGAAAAAGCTTCTCAGGATAACTTTGATCAAGGCAGTTTGATTAGTGTGGGAGGCCTCATGGTAGTAGTTCTATTCCTGCCTAGACAGACCTCAATTTGAACATGGACACTTCCTTCTCCACTGGGCTTTGAGATCTTCTTCAAGAGCCTTATCCTTCAGAATTTCAGCTTCCTCTGTGTGTGAATGGGAGAAGCAGTGTACATAGTAGTGGGTGTTATTTAGCCCTTCACCCCTCTGCAAAGGGAAGGGTAAGGAGGGCAACTGAAGGCTTTATAAACAGGTGAGGCTGCTTTATTGGAAAACAAGAGTTATGTTGAAGATAAGAGGGGAGGGGAAGAGGAGGGAAGGAAGAGAAGTGGAGAAAACACAGAAATGAACAAGGTTTTTACTAAAGAGGACACGAGAAATCCAGAGTTTCATTTGCTCTAAGAGAAAGTTTGTTGGTACAGTTTGGGTTGTCTTCTGATGAGTTAGGTTTTATTCATGATTACTTTAGGAGTCGGACTATACATTTTGGCCACAAACATTGTGTGTGTGTGTGTGTGTGTGTGTGTGTGTGTGTGTGTGATTGCTCCATGGCTTTTGGAAGTTGGTGATTTGGCTATGACCCAAGACTGTCTGACCATCCCAGGACAAGCTTATCAGTTTTGATCTGTGTGATTGTCACTTTATGAGGCCAGCATGGGGATTTGATTTCTGCCTTTTGGACTCCTGCTTTGAATGTAAGACAAGCAAATTATTATACTGTCTTATTCCTTCTTATTCATTAGTACCTTCATGTCTTAGTTGCTGTGACAAAACATAATGACCAACACAACTTATATAAAAAAGCGTTTCACTTGTGGCTCACTGTTTGAGAGGGTTAGTCCGTCACCATCAAGGCAGGAGTCATGGTAGCAGGCAGGTAGGTAGGCAGGCAGGCATGATGCTGGAGCAGTAGCTGAGCTCACATCTCAATCACAATATGTGATGTGATTGTGTGTGTGCGTGTGTGTGTGTGTGTGTGTGTGTGTGTGTGTGTGTGAGAGAGAGAGAGAGAGAGAGAGAGAGAGAGAGAGAGAGAGAACAAGCTAACTGTGAATGAATTGGACTTTCGAAACCTCAAATCATCATCTTCCACCCCCAGTGACATAGCTTCTTCTACAAAAACCACACCTCCTAATCCTTCCCAAACCATTCACCAACAGGAGACCAAACATTCAAATATATGAGCCTGTGTGGCCATTCTCAATCAAACTACCAGACTAGAGTTGTCTGTGAAGATAAACCTCAGTGGGGAAAATGGAGATCAGTTGCCTGTAGGCAAGTTCATTCATAGGACTTTTGTGTTTTTTTTGTTTTTTTTTGTTTTTTGTTTTTTGTTTTTTTTTTGATTAATGACTGATGTAGGAGAGCTCCGACCACTGTGGTAGTCACTAACCCTGGGCAAGTGGTCCTGAGTTGTATAAGAAAGCAGGTTGAGCAAGCCATGAGGAGGAATCCAGTAATCATTTGTCTTTCCATAGTCTCTGTTTTAGTTGCTTCTTCCAGGTTACTGCCTTGAATCCTGCCTTGGCTTTCCTTAAAAAGTCAACTGTGATCTTGGATATGTAAGCCAAACAAACCATTTCCTTCCCATGTTGTTTTTGCTTTATCACAACAAAAGAAATATTAACTGGAACACTTCTTGTTACCTTGTATTTATCTTTTAAAAAAATGGCTCATTACAAAGCATGAAGATCCTTAAAACACAGAAAAAAAAAAAAAAAAAAAGAAAAAGAAAACATAGAAAAGCACTGAGTTCTCATTAAGTATGAATCACAACTTCTGGGCCAGTAACAAATGTGTCCTTATTCTTCAGAGAAAGGCTGAGTGGGATAGAATGCAAGAAACCACTTAGCTGCCATATGCAGTTTTACTAGGTACATTAGGTTTTCCTTAAAGTACCGCCTGGACCTCTTACATAAGCATCCTGATCTCATCTATAAAGGCTGTACCCACCATGCAAAGGACATAAACACTTGCACCACAGTAACATAAAACTGTGCACCATAAAATTCAGGATAAATCATTTTTCAGACTCATTTCACCATATTCTGACACAGGGAAAACACTGGGCTCTGTGTGTGTGTATGTGTGTGTGTGTGCATGTGTGTGTATATGTGTGTGTGTGTGTGGTTCAGTGGTTAAGAGCACTGCCCTGGCTGTTCTTCTAGAGTTTCAATTCCCAGAACCTACGTGGCAGTTCACAACTGTCTGTAACTCCAGTTCCAGGGGATTCGGCATCCTTACATAGATATACATGCAGGCAAAACACCAATGCACATAAAATTAAAAAATAATTTGCAAATAAAAACATCACAATCCAAAGTTGTATGTGTGAATATATGTGTATATATATAGTATTTGTGTGTGTATAAACAAATTATTATGTGGGTATAGTATAATATATAGAAAAGACTTTAAAAGGTCAAAAAAATAAATATAAGTATTAGACAAGTTATATACAAAGAAGGCATAAGGTGAATTGTTTTTCTACTTCTAACTCTGTCAAGGACTTTTTATTTTGGAGTTGGATAAGTGCACAAATATATTTAATAGTTAAAGTATGAAATTCATTGAGAAGCTCCACAGCATCTGTTCCAAATGGCTGCTCTGTGTAGGAGTTCATTGAGATGCATGGACTTTGGGTCTTGTTAATTTTGATACTACATTTTAAAAGACCGTGAAACTGAGAAGGGATGCAGTGCTGGGACTGTGCTGAGTCCCTGCACCATTCTGAGTTGCTGGGTTCTGGCCCCTTTGGTGATGCTGTACTGTGTATGGCACTTTTTTCTTCTGAGTTTTCCAATGATGTCAAACTCTTATTTATGAAGGAATTGCCCCCTTTCAACTCCCTTCCACACTCATCACTTCTCTCTCTTCTTTAATTTTAATTTTTTATTCACTTTACATTCTGATCACAGCCCCCTCCCTCCCCTCTTCCTAGTCCCACCGTGACAAATCCCTCTCCCCATTGTTCCTCCCCTTAGGTACCACCCCACCCTGGGGCATCTAGTCTCAACAAGGCTAGGCACATCCTCTCTCACTGAGGCCCAATCAGGCAGTCCAAGTAGGGAGAAGAGGATCCAGTGGCAGGGATGGAGACGGAGACAGCCCCTGCTCCACGTACTAGGGAACCACACAAAGATCAAGCTGTACATTTGCTACAAATGTGTGAGGGTTCTAGGTCCAGCTCCTATATGCTCCCTGGTTGGTGGCCCAGGCTCTGTGAGCCCCCATGGTTCCAGGGTAGTTGACTCTGTAGGTCTTCTTGACCTCTCCAACTTTCTCACTTCTGTCCTCCACTCTTCCATGAGACTCCCCGGGCTCCAGCTGCTATTTGGCCGTGGGTCTCTGCATCTGACCCCACCCATTTCTGGATAGCCTCTCAGTCTATGCTAGGTTCCTGTCTGCAAGCATAGCAGAGTATCACTAATAGTGTCAGGGGTTGGCTTTCTCACATGGGATGGACGTTAGCTATAAAATATAGGACGAACATGCTACAATACACAGACCCAAAGAAACTGGGTAGTAAGGAGGTCCTAAGAGAGGATGTAGGAATCTTACTCAGAAGGGGAAACTAAATAGCCATTGGAGGTGGATGGAGAGAGGGAACTGGGTAGAAGAGGAGTGTGGGGATGCTAATCAGGTGTGGGGAGGGGAGGCAAGAGAGGGAGAGAGGGCTGAGAATGAGAATGGAAATCAGTGGGGGAGGAACATCTCTGATGACTAGCTGGAGGCACTGGATGAGAGAGGATGTGAGAAATCTATGGGGGTGACCTCTAGCTTAGACTCCTACCAGAGCAGGAAATGGAGACTGAAATGGCCACCTCCTGTAGCCAGACAGGACTTCCAGAGGAGGGAGAGGGACGTCAATTTACCAACAAACGCTTGAGTCCAAAATTTGTCTTGCGTACAAAATGTGCATTGACAAAGAGCAGAAACTGAAGGAACAGCCAAGCAATATTGGACTGTCCCAACTTGAGGCTCATCACTGCTCTTAATCTGAATAGTAATCACTTGGAGTACAGAGTTTGTGAGCATCATTTTATAGTTCAGAAGAGATGTGTTAAATGACTTACCCCAAATCAGTCAGTGGTAGACATGTTGGGGTTGGGGTATTGCTTTTCTTTCTCTCAGCAGTGGTTCATCCATCCATCAGCTTTTTAATGAGTACCTTGTTTGTGCTGAACTTTCTCTGCAATGTGCATTGGTGATAGAGATGGCCAAGAGGGCCCAGCCATATGTTCCCCTGTCAGGACACAGCCTTGCATCTCTTTGTAGGATAATGTCTATGCTCCTGCTGGAAGCTTTTCTCCAGAACCTCTGAGCTCAGAAACAAAGAGTGTGGTAGTTAATATTTTCTTATGTTGCATGATGTCTGGACAGGGCTTGAGGATCTATGTGTTGTAGGATTCATGGGTGAAACCCTGGTTTTCATTGTCTTTAGGTCTTTACAGTTGGGTGACTGACTGAGCTCTCCAGGGATGAGGATGCCTTTTGGGGTAGAAAGGTGGTGCACGCTTTGTTTGGCTTAGTATTTTGAGTTATCTGGGCCTCTGAGAACTGACATCTTCTTTGTCTGTTCCTTCTTGGTGTTGTGGACTTTTCTTGGGCAGGAATGCAGGCAGCTATTATTTGCTGGGTAAGGAATATATCTACTTTTCTTCTTCCCTCTTCTCCCTTGATTCCCTCTTCCCCCTTCTGCCTGCACTAGAGCAGGCCTTTTGCTAAAGGTGGGTGCTAGACATTGCTAATGAATAAAAGCTTGTGCTGCCAGGAGCTTCTCAGTAGTTGACAGGGGATGGGTTCTGCTTACTCCCTTCTTTCTCTTTAATGCGGTAGTTCTCATCCTTTCTAATGCTTTGGCCCTTTAATACAGTTCCTCATGTTGTGGTGACCCGCAACCAGAACATTGATTTTTTTGTTGCTATTGCAAGATTGTAATTTTGCTACTGTTACAAATCATAATGTAAATATCTGTGTTTTCTAATAGTCACATGTGACTCCTGTGAAAGGGTCGTTGGACCCCAAGTGTTTGAGAACCACCACTCTAATGTCATGACCTGCTAGTCATTCCAGACTTGATCCAAAGCACACTTAGCTGCTCGTAGGTTTATATCAGGCCACAGGTAAATCTGGATGGAAGATATTTTGTTTAGTTGGCACAAATTCCATAGACTTTGGAATCTAAGAAACATTTGAAGATTTTTCTTTTGAGCTAGCATTGATAATGAGTCAAGTCTAAAAAAAAAATGTTTCCTAAACTGCAAAGCTGAGGTGGAGAGGTCAGTCATAGAAGATGGCATTTCACTTTAAGAGGAAGAAAGATCCTGGATCTTCTGATAGAAGTCATGGAGAATAGGGTATTAGTGTCATATTGACTCATTCCTTCCTATACAAAATTTTCTCACCATCTTAGAGCATGTGGGATACGTGCAGGAACATTCACACTTACAGGAGTGGTGAATTTTTTCTGCTAATTGGAATGGAGTGAAGAGTACAGGCCTACCTGTTGCTTTTTCTCATCTCCTGGTCTTACCTAAACCTGATTACAATGTAACCAAATACTAAATTGCATGAGGCTGGAACAAATGAGCTCCCGGTAGAGTCCAAAGATCACTGTTAAAAGAGGAGGTTGAGTTAGTTTTCTCCTCAGTCTGGGACACACTTTCTGTGGGCTGTCACCAGCTAAACTAAGCCTGGAGGAGTGGCTCTTTAAGAAGCAGAAACTAAGGTAAGCTCCTCCATTTTCCAGGGATGTGGTGTTGGGAAATAGTCTTCCCTGTGACTAGGTTATTTGGGGGAAAGAAAGGGAATACAGTGACAGCACAATTCCCTAGGGTTGGTTTTGAGCAGAGAGTTTGTAGCATTTACCCCCTTCTAGGGATGACTGAAATAGTTTTGCAGAGAGAAACCCCAGTTTCCAGGTCTCCTGCCTATCCTTACATGGCATTTGAGTAAGTGTGTACGTTTGTTAAACAATCAGCTGTAAAATCTATGACTTCCTGTGGTACGCTTCTCATAGTATTTATACAGGCCATCATTATAAATATTTATGGCATGGAGCAGCCTTTTGATCATAAATAAGGGCCAGGAGTCAGTGTAACCCATGCTGGGGACTTTGCTAGAACCTGAGTTTTAAGGCATCTTGTAGACTGAGATATTAGGTGTGTCTCAGGACGTGAATTTCTCTTCATTATTTTTCTTTCTCTTTGTTATCCAGAGGCCATGGGCTTCTTCCTCTTTCCTGAATGCCCTCCCCTACAACTGCTTTTCTTTTTAGAGTATTCCTCTTTGCCCTAAAACAGTGAGATGAAACCCAAATTCCATTCCTCATTACTCATAAAACAGGCTTCGGAATTGCTCTGACCTGGCCTGGAATCATAGCCCCTCTCTTGCTTCCATGCCTTACCCAGTCCCCCCTTTGAATAGCTCAGCTCATTTTCCTGAGAAACAGGGCTTCCATGCTGTCTACTTGACAGGGCTAAGCTAAGGATTAGATAAGACCATGGAGCCAGGTGGGCAGTTTGCAGGGCAGAGCTGGAGAAAGGCAAGCTTTTGTGGTATCTGTTGTTATCGAAGTCACGAAGGCTTTGACTTTTAGTTTTAGTTGAATGTTGTGGAAAGTGCCCCAAACTTACTACTGTATGTTTGTGTTTAAATCCCGGGGCTGCTGTTTGCTGCCTGTGTGCTTCAGGCAGACTACGAGTGCTCCTGAGGTATATAATGAGTGATAGGCTTGCTAACCTCATCGATTGGGTTTCTGTAATTCAATAAGGCCTTGATAGAAACAAGCAACACAATGGTGATCCTAACCCCTTCTTTTTCAATTAGAAAGAGAATAGTATTTCCCTTCAATTAGAAAATATTGTCTCCTAATTAGAGAAAATAATATTTTCTCTATTTCTTAGGGTTTTGTATCTTTGGGTACTGATTAAGTGTAGAGTTCAGGACACAGAGGACTGTACTTGTAACCAAGGAACAAAGGGCACAAAGTAGGAGGGGCAAGGGATCTGGTTTCTGGGAATCTGGGTGGCCAAGGGCTCACACTTGCTGGAGTTCAGGTTCCAGATGTGGAAACAACTCTCAAAGAGATTGAAACCACAATAATGGAGAAATGGTGAAGTTGAATGTTGAATTAGGATCTCTTTCTTAGAAAACCATGAACTGAGAAGCTTGTGCAAGTACTGCTGGGAGAATGCCTGGCTCCCAGAGGGCTGTTGAGGACCTATAGGATGTCTAGTAATCGTTTCTAGAAGTTGGAGTTGGAGAAGCTAGAAAGAAGCATTCTAGGGTTGTGGAAGCACAGACTTTGAAGGTGGACAGCCTGGCCTTTGGGTTAGCAAACCTCAGCATAGTAGGCAAGAGCCCTTAACACAGTCCTCGGCAAATCAGCAGTTAGTAATGGGAGGCTATCAGAAGGCAGGCAGCAAAGCATCTTCAGAAAGATTAAGGGCTTTGAGGGGAGAGGGGATGGATCACTGTCTTACTTAGTGGTTGTATTGAACTATTGGAGCATATTGCTTCACTCAGCTAGGGCTTATCAATAAAATGGGATGGTAATAGTTGTTTCTTTTGTGGTTTCCAGGGTCAGAAGTACCAGTATAAACAAGCTGCTTAGCAGAACATCAGATAGATAGTAAGCACTGCACCTTTTGTTATTCCCTAATGATGGGTTCTTAGGATACCCAGTTCATTCACTGGGTCCCAAATGCTTGTTGAATTTCTACTTGTGCCAGGCACTGGCTATCTTATGGAGACAAGGGTACAGTTTGAGAGTTTGAGTTCACTGTAATGGGTTATACTATTCCTTCTGTACATGGTGAGGGCTCTCTTGCAGGTGCATGGTGAGGGCTTCTTGCTGGTAGGTTCTTTTCCTAGATTCAGAATCCAGACCTAGAGCAAGCCCCCAGCTGGTGAGTGGACATTATTCTCTGTTTTTGTTTGTTTGTTTTTGTGGTTGATGACAAGACATTATTCTACCTGCAGAGGAATGTAATCAGAAGGAATCTAGGCTCAGCTCTATGGGGAATCTCTCTTGATGTGGGGTTGGCAGCGTAGAAAGAAGCCAGAGTACTTCTGTGAGAAAGGCAGAGGAAGTTCTGTAGAGCGTCTTCATTCCCTCCTCATTTTCTGGTTTATCTCCAGTTTTGGAACACTCTAATACAGCTTTAGGTAAGAGCAGAAGCCATTGACATTTTTGTGTCTGTGGTGTGATGGTTAATTCTGTCAGCTTGACAGAACCTAAAGTTACCTAGGCCATGAGCCTCTGGGCAGCCGGTGGGGATCTTCCTGATTGTTTTAGTTGAGGTGAGAAGACTGCCCACAATGAATTACACCATTCCCTGGTTAGGACCTGGACCATGTAATACAGATGTGTTACTGAGTAGTAAGGGCATCCATTAACTGCCCATTTTTCAATGGTGGGTTCAATGTGACCAGATGCCTCAGGGTTCTGCTGCTTTGATTTCTCTAGCATGGTAATGGCTTGGAACCTTGAGCTCTGAATCAGAATAAATCTTTTCTCTTTTAAGATGATTCTGCTAGAACATTTTACTACAGCAACAGAAGAGTAGCTAAGGAAGCACATGGGAAAGAGCTGCTTCTCACAAGGGAGATGGTGGAAACAAAGAAAAAAATCCTTGTAAAACAAGATGTATGCAAGCTAGTGGCAAGTGGGCATAGTAGGAGGCCAAGGTAGTCTGAGCCAAAGCACCCTCTTGTGTTGTCAGTCACCTTGTCCTCAGTGGAGGGCCACTTTGATAACTTCATTTCATATACCACAAAGAAAAAAATTCTACAAGTGGATTCCAGGATACTGTTGACTATAAGAATTGTTCTAATCTCAGGGAAGCTAAATATGGAAAACAAACAAACATGTTCTCTTGGAAGTAGCAAAATGTGGCTGTAAACATTTAAGAAAATACTTAGTTGGTTGACACAGAGATTAGAATAAACCATCACACAATGAGATGCTGTGATGTTGCATAACAACTGTGGTAGTTGACAGAGCACAGGTAGGACAGTGGGTATACATGCCTTTGGGAATGCCCAGGTTCTCCCTTCTAGCTTTCTGTAAGCACAGTTTATGATGCATGCACAACATGGATACCATCTACTGCGTTTCTCAGAAAAGAACCCTGTTAAGTGACACATGATTATACAAGCACAGAATAAGCTAGTCACATAATTAAGGCATGGCTCTTTTCACTTTTATTTCCCTATTGGTTCACTGAAAAAGGAGTTCACTTTAGAAAACACCATTGAAAGCCAGTTATATTCTAGGCACTGGAAGAGAGTTGGGATGCAGAAATCAGTAACATCCCTTTTTTCCATGTTCAGTCAAATAAAGGAGATAGACATAGAAACATAGCATCAAAGCATGTTCCAGACCGAACATTTGAAATGAAAGTATAGATACTGTACCATATTGACAGCCTTTGTACATGTGCAAGAAGAGTGAGAAGGTCCCCCATAGAGGATGGAATTGGGAGGGAACAGCAAATGATTGGGGTGGGACCACCATCAGTGCAGAACACAAGTTTACTTCCAGGACTGTGAGAATATCTAGGACCTCACTGGGCAGGGCCAGGGCAGTCTTCATTGGGGTTAAGAAACTCACAGAGGGTCTCACTTGGGGAAGACCTCAGGCTGTCTTTATCTATTGTGTTGACATTCTGCTGCCTTGAGAAAAAGCCTAGCACAGTAATCACTATGGTGTCCATCGTGGCTTGATCTTGGATATCTGACTTGAGATACTAAGACAGACACACAAATACAAGTACAGAAAAGCCAAGACTGGATGGACTGTGCACACTCTGATAAAGATGCACCATCAGAGTCTGCACTATGGAGGTGAGAGTTACTGTATACAGTTGTAGGAGGAGGCAGGGTTATTGTATGCAGTTGTAGGAGGAGGCAGGGTTACTGTATACAGTTGTAGGAGGAGG
>JADRCH010006001.1:19070-34298 GCA_019843965.1 Rhynchomys soricoides
GTATACAGTTGTAGGAGGAGGCAGGGTTACTGTATACAGTTGTAGGAAGAGGCAGGGTTACTGTAGGCAGTTGTCCAAGAAGGCAGGGCTATGATATATTTAGCTGACCAAGGAGGCAGGCTTAGCTAATCTTGATAGGGGAGTCTTTATAGGGGAACTGGTTCAGAGTGTAAGCATCTGCACTTGACCTTTTCTTATGGACCAGGGGAAGGTTTTGACTTTCCCATGGGTCTGAGGCATGTGGACATTGACATGGTCATACTCATACATGGTCAATACATGTTTATGCAAGACTTCCTTTACTCCCTATAAACCACTAAGAGCAATCAGGGAGGATGGGAATGACAACTCAGCGTGTATCTGCATTATTTAAAAATCTGCTTTTATTGGTTACTGGCTTAAAGAGAAGGTATCATTCCCCAGTGAATGAAGGAATGATAGCTGGTACTCATGTTTATATGAGCTCTGAGGGGAAAAAGCCAGGAGACAGGAAAACCCACCTGCTGGGCCTGGGAACCCTGTCATGCAGGAGGAGGCAGTGAGCTTTATTGCTCTTGCTTCTCCATTTTCTTCTTCACCTGCCACTGTGCGTAAAGGGAGCAAACACAGATGGCAAATCATTGTGATTAAGCCAGAAGCTATCACTTTTAATGAAGTTGTTTTTTTCTCTCTCGTTTTGTTCCTTTTTATTGGGGTAAATATCCAGGAAGCAATAACTGAACATCTGCTGGCTGACTTGTTTTAGAATCCCCAAGAGTGAGGTGGCAAAGAAACCAGCATTTTTCTAAGTTGAGTGTAGCCTGCTCAGGTTAAACCTCAGGTTGGACCACAGGAGCTCAGACCACCTTGCTGACCAGGGGGCAGCTGTGTTGTGCTAGTGAAGTTAATGTCTGGAGACAGGCCCACATGGGTCTGGAGAGAAAGCCTTGGGAGAATCCTGTGTCATGTGGCTCATCCCATGAGCAGCCCCAAGGGCCCAGGCATTCCTTAGGGTTCTCTGGTCAGATTTCCTTGTAACTCATCAGGGGTCTGTCAGGAAAATAGATCATCTAACACACTCTTGATCTTGCCTCTCCTGGGTCTCCTCCCAATTCCCAGTCAGCTCAGGATGGCTGTGGTATAAGTGCTTCTTCTCAAGCCTCTGCAGAAAAAGGGAGGGAGCCTGAGGCTCAGGGTTACACAGGTGGGGAGATCAGGCCCAACTGCTCCAGTGAAGCATGGGGAATACCTTCTGTTTCCAGATGTTCATTTTCCTGTCAGTATAATTTGGTGTCACTGTCATGATGGGCCTAGTGTGAAACAAAAAGCTACCTGCCCTTTAGACTCTCCGCTGGCTCAGCAGCATTACAGAGACACCCAAGTGCTTGCCTCCACTCGTAGAGAGGAGTGGAGAGCACATGGCTGGGTACATTGCTTGGACAGGATACCTACGAGGCTGATTTGCTGCATGCCTGGCTGGGAAATGATGCTTCTTCTGGTTCCAAGGCTGCGGTCTTGTGGATTCAAATTTGCAGAGTAAACATTCATCCCTTATGGCTCCATCTCTGTTCCCCACTGCCCTCTTATTGTCTCAACTTTTCTCAAGTCACTATGTAATCAGGTGCTAATTTCTGATGCCCATCCAGGAGTGGGAATGGTATGTGTTAGATATGTTTGTTCTCTGACCACCTGCTCAGTGCCTATAAAACTTTTGATAGGATAAATAATACACAGCCCACCCCCAGTTCGGTAGTTGGATTCCCTTTTCTGTCCACTTTGAAGATGGAATTTCTTGACTGTCTGAGAAGGTCTGCTTATCTTCACATGGCTTTTGCACTTGTCCACCACAGGTGGAGGCCCCATGATGTCTGGCAGAGACCAGGAACCAGGTCACTACTATGTGGGCATCGATGTGGGAACAGGTAGTGTCCGTGCAGCTCTAGTGGACCAGAGAGGAGTCCTTTTGGCTTTTGCAGAACAGCCAATTAAGAAGTGGGAACCCCAGTTCAACTACCATGAGCAGTCCTCAGAGGACATCTGGGCAGCCTGTTGCCTTGTCACAAAGGTAAGAGCCAACCGTGGGATCCCCTCCTTGTGCATGCTGTACCTGCTCAGAAGTTTCTTATGTGTACACTTGGTCTGCACACTACATTACAGTAACTAGAGGCCTGGAGCTTGGTAGTGTAGGCTTTGCCTTTCAGAAGTAAACATTACCGAGAGTAGCAGACAGCTGAAATGTGCTGGGAGGACTGCTGCAGCCAGCACGTTAGAGCTAGAGCTGATTCTGAGGGAGTGGTGCCTGTGAAGACAGGGCAGAGCATGTGGAAGCATGAGATGTGGAAATGAGGAAGAGTCATGGCGGCACCCAATGTGTCTCTGTTGTATGCCACTGTGTTAACACACACTGTGGTGAGGCCTTGGAACTTGGTGGAACTAGCCTTACAGCTAGTGCTCCTGCTTCCCCAGTTTATTTTGATCTGGGAAGAGATGGAAAGGGGAGTGCTGGTCAACTTACCCCAAGTCAGCAATAGTTAGTGACTGACAGCCACAGAGCAAGAACCTAAATGTCTGATTCCTACTAACAGTGAGCTCTGTATTCTCCTAATTGGACACACAAGGGACACTGCATTGTAGGTAGGAGAAACAATGAGGGGCGCAAAACCATGGCATGCTCTAAGAAAGCATCTTTACATGAGCCCCACACATCCTCATCTTGAATGGTCTGTGATAAACCTGGGTTTGCTGTCTCAAGGAAGGAAGTAATGTTGGCTGTGACTAGTTTGTCTGAAGTCTGTGATGTTAGTATGACTATATTTTGATGATCATTAACAACAGACATTCTTTATCTCCTTTCCCACCTCCAAAGGGGGGAAAAATGAAATCCTGAGTTCTGTTCCTTCTTGCTGTTTCTGGTTGAGGTCCTTAAATATTCATGAGGTGCTTGGTAATTTTCAGCTGGACAGTCACCCATTTGTTTTCTGTATTGATTGGTCTGGTTAAACTTTGATGAGCTCTGAGCAGCTGTTAGTGCCCCAGAGAAAACCACATAGAGGTGGCTTAGGCTACCCAGGCACTCTGCAGGAATAAAAGAGGGGTCGTCCTCTCTTCTGCCTGTTTAATTTTCCCCTGTCTCCCTGCTCGTGGTCTCTGGAAATCTTCTGCTCTTCGCCCTTGGGTCTCTTTTGTTCTTCTCATACTCTTGCCATTAAGGAAATTGTCAAGAAGAAAATATAGTTCCCTGATGAAGAGCCTCTAAAGCAGACGGACTCCAGCACAGCTTGGTTTAATGGCAGACTTTTAATCATCTCCCTGTGGTGGTCAGCTCATCATTGTGTCAGCCCTGATAGCCACAGAAGTGCAGAGCATTAGTGCTCAGCCATGTCTCCCACTGCAGCAGAGCTGCAGAAAGCTCCTGGGCCTTAGGCCATGCCTTGCACGTTGTGTGTGGAGATGTGCTGGAGTGTGATGGGTCTGCTCACAACCTCACATGAGGAGGAGTTTTAAGAAGGAGGCCCTTTTGACACACTAAGTATGCAGTCTGCAGTCAAACTGCCTGGGTGGGAGTCCCTGTTTTAGCAATGTTTAGCTTGTGATCTTGCACTTGTTACCAGTTTTCTTCTTAATAAAAGAAGATTAATGAGAGTGAGTCCCCAGCTTGATAAGATTGTTGTGGTGATTAGCGAATATAAAAAGTCCCAGCAGTGTCAGGGGTTGAGCAATCGTTGTTGGTTGTGTTGGGGATGATAACAAGATGAGCAGATAGGGAATGAGTTTCTGAGACAAAAGAGTAGAAGTGCAAGTGAAAGGGGATGCTGCTACTTCTGGGGAACTTTCACCCCTCCCTGGTCAGGGCTCCTTCCATGGATGACTTTAAAAAGCATTGGTCTAAGTCAAGGGCTGCTATCCCTCTACCCTGGTTTGTCTTTGCTTGTCAATGGCTCCAGAAAGCAGAGACCGTGAGAGCAATTGTGAACTTACTTTCTTTTTTCTTTTTTCCCCCTTAGTTGAGTTAATAACAACAAGAGTAACAGTAGTAATGACCAGGTGGTGATGATATCATCAGCTTACATTCTTTGGTGATTATTCATGTTCTAGATGCTGTGCACAATACTGTATGTCCACCACATCATTTGGTCCTTAAAACAATCTTTGTGGACAGAGGTTCTTCTTATGAAGATGAAAATGAAGGCTTTGAAGTAGTTCAGACAAAAGGGTCTTAAGATGACTCAGAGGCAGGTCTCCAGGGCCTCAGGCCACACTCTTTCTCTAGCCTCAGCCCTTCCCTGTGACTCCTGCTTGCAGTCAGAGGTGTTATAGGTTGCTCCCGTGTGGGGCCAGGAACTTACCTTGTTGGCAAGACTAAGCACTGCGTGGTAGCGCCTTTTCCCAGGCTGTTGCTCATGGGAAAATGTGGGCCCTTAAAATTGGTATGCCTTTGTTAGGCCAGTGTCCAGCACACCTAAAACATTCCCTGGAAACATGGAAATCCTAGAAGACACGTACAGTCCCTGATCTTAAAGTGCATTTTTCAGATCTACAAATCTGTATTGTCCCAAGGAAACATCATAAGTTTTTAGATTTCTACTAGGAAAAGAAGATAAGCTGAAAGAATCATCATATATCCAATGATCATTTGTTAAATGTTCTTATTTTTATGCTTGTTTATATGTATTTATGCATATGTTGTGCACATGTTCATATGGGTGCACATTTGTATGCAGGTATGCATGTGTATGCACATGTGTACAGGTGTGCATGGGTGTGTGCGCAGGTGTACGTGTGTGACCATATAAGCAGTGTGTGTGTGCCTGAGGACAACCTGGGATGTCACTTCTTAGGAGCCATCCACCTCCATCTTGAGACAGAGTCTCTCCCTGGGGCCTGAGTTCACCTAGTAGGCTGTGTTGGCTGGCCATTGAGCCCTAGTGATGCTCTAATCTCCACCTCTCAGCACTAGGATGGAAAGCAACACAGCCAGCTGTTTTTCCTGGCTCTAGGGATCAAACTTGAGTTCTCATGCTTGTGAGGCAAGAAATTTACCAATGGAGTTTAGCTCCAGGAAACTGTTATTTTATTTAATCTGAAAATATTTATGGAGCATGGACTGTATGCTATACTCTTTGTCAGACACTGGAACATATGTAAAGAAACATCATAAGTTCTCTGGCCTAAAGATGAAATAGCTTAATCTGCATGGGAATAAAACCCCATGAACATATGAAGCTAATGAACTGTGATTTTGCTCTAGATTGATACTTTCTGTATGACCAGTAATTTTAACATCTTCCATTCATAGAACTATTATAGTTTGCAGAATGCCTACATATTTTAATTATGATAACAAGATAAATAAAGGCAGGGCTATTATTGGCATTTGACAGGTGGAAAGATAAATTGTGGGCCAGATAGTCGAATGGCATTTCCAGTGTTCCCAGGTAGTGACAGCCCAGGCTTAGATGGAAGAAGTCTGTGTATTCTCTGTTCCCAGTACCTACTGCCCACATTATTTTCATTATTACAGGTCTTAGCATCTGTGCTACTTTTCTGATGGTAGCGGTGGTTTCTGTGTGTAAACCGCTGTTACTCTTTTGCTTCCAACCCTTAGTAGCACCAAGGTTCTTTCTGGATGGAACTAGAATTTGTAACATGGCCTTCATGGCTGTGTACATTTTAGCTCTTCCCAAGGTCCTTATTGACGCGTTCTTGGCTTTCTTTTCCAGCCACCATTCCCTGTCCTGGGCTCAAACATAGAACCACTTGGAGAGACGATTTCCTTTGCCTAGAACATCTTTTTGCCTTTGACTATACTAGGATTAGAATTTTGCACAGGGAAAAATGGAGATGAAGTGAGGCTGCTAAAATGAAGATCTCATGGGGCTTGGTGGCAGTGGATGAGACAGGGGAACCTCAGACCTCCAGCTAGTAGAACATTAGGCTCGTGGTTATAAATGGAAGGATGTGGCTTTCATTTCCTTACTTATTGTCAAGGGATACCACTGTACATCGCTACACTAGGAAATCCTAGGACTGGATTCTTTTTCTTTCACTGGTCACTGCAGGAGGTGTTAGAAGATCCTGTCGTAGACTGTGAATGCAGCCCTCCCCACACAATTTGTAGTTTTTTCCTTGCTGTTCCTGGCCCAGAGCCTTCCACCCTGGCTGCATCTCTACTAACAACACTGCCCAGATTTATACAAGGTCAGTTGCCTATGCTTGAAAGTCCTTCCTTAAGATTCCCTGTTTTGAAAACTATCATCCTCTCCTCTGTCATGCCTGATCCTCTTGACCAATCAGCTTTGGGCAT
Organism: Rhynchomys soricoides; assembly: GCA_019843965.1. Lineage (NCBI taxonomy): Eukaryota > Metazoa > Chordata > Mammalia > Rodentia > Muridae > Rhynchomys > Rhynchomys soricoides. The sequence goes on from JADRCH010006001.1 coordinate 25,354, forward strand.
ATTATAACTACATTCTATCATTTATTTGACTCATTGGTGATTTACCTATGCGAAAATGTAATCTCCTAAAGAGTGAGCATTAAAGAAAAGTATTTTGCTCTCCATTGTTTCCCTAATATCTGCATGAACATACCCTCATGTGAGAGGGCTTGACTGTGCCTTCTAAGGACCAAAAACTGAAAAAGACATTCAAACCTATATTCAAAAGAGTACATTGCCAGCCCCATGAATGTCTGCTATGAGCTGGATTCTGTCCATGATGCTCCCAGAAGCTGAATATAAAACTAGATCTATACATTCTATTTCTTGTGTGTGTGTGTACATGTGTATATGTGTGTATGTTCTTTAGAGTACCATAACCACACCCAATAGAGCAGAGCTTGATGATTTAAATCACATGTAGGGTTGAAGCCATAGTAACAATAAGATGTACAATCCCTTCTCCAAATTCTTGGTTGCGACATCAGACCTTCAAGTTAACAGTAGTTAGACATGGATCAATTTCCCAAATGAGGCTGCAGCAAACTCCATTCCTGGAAATTTTTTAGAAGAATGATGTGATTTGTCTCTAGCAAGGGAAATCTCTTTCCATCAGGTTGCTGAAGTGAGTTTATTGCACTTTTTGCTCCCAGTAACAAGACTATAAATAAGTGTGCATGGCCAAGTTCCAGAGGCCTTGCAGTAATGTGACCATGAAAGCAGCTCTCTGAGATAGGCTACAAGGGGCTGTTCGTTGGTGTGGGGACGCATGCTTGTAAGGTATATCCTTGACGCAAACCATCTAAGTCAGACTTAATACATAATGCCATTTTTTTTTTTAATTTCCTGAGAATGGCCCCTTGTAGAACTGGAGACATGGAGATTTTCATCAATGAAAAGCTGTGATTTGAATCCAGAGCTCTGTAGGTCTCAGAGGGTACTCATAAAATAAATCAAGAAACCATTATCTTTGGACTAAGTAGAAAGTTACACTCATAAATCCTCACAAGTATTTTTGAGTCTGCAGTTTTCTGTTGCTTCCTCTTTCCCTATCATTTGTATTTGCGTTTAATAGCAGAGAACATGCTGTCCTTTGAGCATAAACATCTTAAACAGACATAATTAATGCAGTGTCGGGTAGGCTCTCTGCCTTTACACAGAGGCGCTCTGGTTCTACAGTACTTCAAGCTCCCAAAGCCTGTAGTCTTCATCTATGGGTTTCCCTTATTTCCAGGAAACCGACTCACAAAGACAGATTAGTGCAGAAGTGGTCAAATTCAAATCAAGAGATGGCTGTTAGACACTGTATCCCATGCTGCCTGCTCTGGGCTTTCATTGAGTTACCCGTATTTATTCAAACTTCCTCTTTTGACTAACTGTAGGCTCTGGAACATGGATGCACCCAGTCATGGGCACTCTGGGGCTCAGGGGCCAACAGAGTCACCAATCTCCTTGGATTTTGGGGAGAAAGACAGGGGCATCCCAGTGGCTCTCTGGTGAGCCAGCCTAGCCCAAATGGCAAACCTCAGGTTTAGAAAGAGACTGTCTTAACTAGGGGATTTTAGGGCTGGCTTGTTCACTGATGGATGTCCCATGTAACCACAAGTGCATAATGTATCAAGTCTTTCTTTTAGTGTTCTTTGTAAGGATTAAATTCAAGGAAGTAAATGAAGCACATGACATAGTAGACGCTTCATATATGGCAGCATTTGAGTATATGTTGCTAATATTGCTTCAAAAATAGAATACTGCCTTTGTTGCAAATCTGTAATTGTGTGTAGCTCTTTTGTGGTGCATATTAAATATTAACAAACAGGATGCTAGATTGTAAGTCTAATAGTACGAAGAGGGCGGAGTTCTGCATTTTAAGGTGAATTCATAACCAAATCCAGGGAATCGGGGAGATGGCTCATAGATAAAGTGCTTACTGTACAAGCATGGAGATCTGAATTCCTTCTTCTTCTTCCTTCTACTCTTTTTCTTGCTACTCCTCCTCTTCTTTCTCCTTCCCTTCTTCCCCTCCCTTTCTTCCCCCTCCTCCTCTTCCCCCTCCTCTTCTTCCTCCTATTCTTCTTTCTCTTCCTCTTCTTCCTTCTTCCTCTTCTGCTTCTTCTCCGTTTCCTCTTCTCCCGTTCTTTCTTCTCCTCCCTTCACCCCCTTTTCCTTCTCCCCTTCTTCCTCCTTTCCCCACCCTTCTCCTTTCCCCCTTTCCCCCTCTTTCTCTTCTTCCACCTCCCTTCTTCCTTGTCCTCCCATCTTCCTCTTTACCAATCTCCTCCTCCTCATCGTCTTTGTCCTCCTCCTCCTCCTCCTCCTCCTCCTCCTCCTCCTCCTCTTCTTCCTCCTCCTCTTCATAATCCACCAGGGTCCAGTTAGTTCTGTGTGCATTCACATGGGTATAGGGCCACCTCCTGGGGATGAGAATGAGCAACCAGCCAGCATTCATTCTTTGAAAAGTTATTCCTCATCTCCCAGCAGCAACCAATTGCCAGATCCCCAGGAATGGGTGAGATATCATGAGCATACTGATAGGCTCCATCTTGTACAGGAAACAACACTTTTATGATTCCAAGACTATAATAGCCATGTCATATCCAAGGACAGCGTGCCCTGGCACTTATCACTCATTCCACCTTATATTCTCTCTGCTCCTTCTTCTTTGATGTTATTGACTTGTGGTGTGTGTGTGTGAGACAATATAAATCAGGCCTTCAACCTTGACCTGATTTTGAATAGTTTCTATGTTGTTATGAATAAGATTGTGTTCTAAGGTTTGATGTGTTAGTTGCTACTGTGTAAAAATGCAATTCATTTTTATTTATTAACCTTCAGCCTTGTGGTTCTATTAGATTTGCTTATTAGTTGTAGTAGTAGCTTTTAAAAGATTTTATTTTTGATTTTGTGTGTGTTTGTGTAGAGCAGATACATACACAAGAATGCATGTGCCTTTGAAAGGCAGAGCATCAAATCTTCTTTGAGCTACAGTTAGAAGCAGTTTAGTTGTTGAGATCTGAACTCAGGTCCTATACAAGAGCAGTGATTGCTCTTTATCAATCTACCTAGGCCCTCATAGCAGCTTTTTAAAAAGATTTTTTAAAGCATTTTCAGCTTGTGAAATCATATCATTTGTAAAGAAACACCTTTCGCTTCTTTGTAATTTGTATGCCTTTAATGATTTTTCTTGCCTTATTTCACGGTCTGTGAACTCTAGCACAGACTGGGTGGAAGTGCTAAGAGGAACTATCTTTATTTTGTGTCTAGTGAGGGCAATGATGCATCCTTCTAACTATTAGGTATGATGTTAGCTCTGAGTCTTCCTGATGTTTTGTTCTTATATAAATTTCATTCTGCTTTTATTTTCTCATTTTTTTTGTGTTAGAGAGTTTTGAATATTTTGAGATTATAATTTTATGTTGGCACTAGATCCTATTAATATATGTCTTACATTAATGATTCTTAAATCACCCATGTAAGTTCTGGGGTGATTACACATGGTAATGATATAGAATTCCTGTCTCATGTGCTATAAGATTTAGTTTGCTTGTATTTTGCTATGTTTATACCTGTGCTTATGATGAATACTCTTTTGTAGTTTTACCCTTTTAATGTCTTCCCCACTGATGTCAAGGCAGTGCTGACCATAAGGGGTTTGGTGGACAGGCTCTCCTCTTTGCTCTGTTCTAAATTTCTGACATTGGTAAGGTTTCCTCCTTTAGTGTTTTATAAATTTCCCCAGAGAAACCACTTAGATTTGGAGTTAATTTTTTATTTTCTATCTTTTAAGTACAAATTTCATTTTTTCAAAACGATACTTCTTAATTTATTGTGTAGCTTTGACCAATTTTCATAGCTACCAATTGGTTATGATTGATGATTTTATCTAGTATTTTATTTTGCTAAGAAAATTTGCTGTCCCTGTCATACCTAACTCTGCTGATAAATTACTTCTTTATGTCTCTTTTTAGTTTTGTATAATATTCCATTGTATAAATACAGCATAATTTATTTGATAAAAATTGATTCATTGGGTTTTAACATATATTGTTAACAATATAGTAATGTAGCCATCTTATATATGACTTTATTTACCTACAGCCATGATTTTCTAAGATATGTTTCCAAAAGTGATATTGCTGAGCTAGTAGTTCTAAATATATTATAATAGTACTATCAAATTACTTTCCAAAATTGTGCTCAGTAATTACATTGCTATAATTTTTAAGAAGGGTTACTTCTAAATTTCTTTTAACATTTTTATTGGCTTATATTAATTTTGGACAATAATGGTTTTATTGTGACATTTTCATGCATGTATGTAATATGTTTTGATCATATCACCTGATCACCCTCCTTTACACCACCTACCCCCATGTATCCCCTTCCTCTCCCCAGCTAGTCACTTTCTACTTTCCTATCTTCTGGCCCCTTTTTTCTTCCCCCCTTCTCTTCCCTTTTTTTATGACCGAATGAATTCAATTAACTATTCTGTCTTCGTAGATCCTCTAAGAGGGTGGAGCTACTGTTACATACAACTAACCTTTAACATTTCCCTGATCTAAGAAGCAAAATTTGCTATTTTATTTGCATTGATTAATTTTAGTACAACTGGAGAGCTTTATCCACTTTGACCTTAGTTTTATATTATTTCCAGTTAGATTGCTTGTCTTTTTCTTATTAATTTACAGGATCTTTTAATATTTTAGTGATATTAAAAGTTTTTTTTGAAAGATGTTTTAAAAATCTTGACATTTTTACAACACCATGGATCATAGGTTTCAGTTTGTTTCATTATAAAATGGCCTTTTATTTTCCAATATTGGGAATTGACGTTAGGGCCTAGTGCATTTGATGCAGGCACTCTACCACTGAGCTACATCTTGAATTCAAGTCTAAAGTTTATACAAAAGAATTTCAAAAACTTTTATATGTATGAGTTCTTGTCCTGAATGTATCTTCGTATACCATATATATGCCTGGTGCCTACAGAGGCCAGAAGAGTGAGTCAGGTCCCCTGAGCCTAGATTTTAGGTGATTATGAGCCACCATGTGGGTGCTGTGAATTGAACTTAGCAGCAAGTGCTCTTAACTCTTGAACCACATCTCTAGCCTCGGGTATAAAGCTTTCCATGATGAGAACTTGGGACATTTGACTTCTTTCAGGAGTAATTTCCCTGTCAGCACATTTTGTTTAGGATCACAGCTGTGGGGTTCCATGGGTGAAACTGTCTTTGACTTTGACAGCATTACATGATAAAGAATTATGTTAAGTTAAATAGTGATGCTGAACTTTTCCATGACACTTGTTAGGCAATTTAATAATTTTTCATTCATTTCCTTCTAGTGGTGACTTGTCTACAAGGTTTCAGAGTCTGTGTTGTCATTGATGGTTTTGTTTGCTTGCTTTTGAAACAGGAAGTTGTTCAAGGGATTGATGCACACCGAATCCGAGGACTTGGTTTTGATGCCACGTGTTCTCTGGTTGTCTTGGATAAACAGTTCCATCCTTTACCAGTAAACCATGAAGGTAGGCCTGCTCTTGTCCCTTCCTCTTCAGTCTCATGTGTAAGACTTTAAATGCTAAGAATACTAGATTTCAAGGAGTCCATATTGTCTGGTCTACTAACATACTTAATTTCTTTGTAATTCTTCCCCAGTAGTAGTATCAACTGGACATCTCAAAAGCTTTCATTCATGAGGTTTATCTCCCAAAGTATACACTTGGCTTGAGGTTGCACTTTATATTCATTTTGTTTGACCATGAAATATTCCAACAGAAGTCATTGAAGGAAGAGGAGTTTACCTTAGCTCACAGCTCCATGGTACATGGAAGCAGGCAAGTAATGGCCTCAGGAGCTTGAACGAGCTGATCACTTTATGTTTGCAACCAGAAGAAGGGTGCAAGTGTGCATATACCTGCCATCCCTCTCATTCACCTCAGGGCCCTCCCTTGAGATGGTCCTGCCCACATTCTGGGTGGATCTTTCCACGTTAATTAACGCAGTTAAGAAAATCCCTCACTGGCAAGCTTAGAGACCCATCTCCCAGATGATTCTGAATTTTGTCAAGTTGGTAATTAACATAAATCATCACAGGCTTTATATCAATCTTAGTTTCCATACTATTTCTGGCTGTGCAAAACACCGGGGTACATGTAAATGGACAGTTAAAATATCAGAAGTGCCATTTGCAGGGGAAGACCACTGTTCCTTCTTAAAACTGCTTACTTGTGCATCTCTCTGCTCACCATCCCGCTTTGCATTGTGTGTAGACTTGTTAAAGGCACTCTATTAAAAGCAGAACCCAGTGGTAACTCTGTGAAATGAAATGACTGTACTCTACCTAAAATATTAAACTATATCTGCTCTTCAAGTGCATCTAGCTGACGTAACTCCTCAACACCTTCTTGACCCCCAACTGATTATATTAAGGTTAGATTTTGCCTAAGGTGGATTATGTTGGGTTTGAAAATGAAATCAGAATGTTAATGGTGGTTTTAAAGTTTTTTGGAAATCTTTATCTAGGTGCAAGGTAGAGTCCAAGACTTGGTTGCTTACTTGAGTGGTTATGCAGAGCAGGCAGGTAACACTGATATCCATTAGAACCAAACCCGCAAGATGGGCAAATGTGCGGCTGTCTTTATGAAAACCCTGATGATAGCACATTAATTCATGTTGGCACAGCTAAGTCTTGTACATTTCCTTTTTTGGTTTACTTGTTCTCCACATGGGTCTGGTTTCAAAGCACACCTCATGGATTTCTAAGCTCCCATCTGGAACTATCTTCAGCTGTAGCATCTTAGTTGCCATTGCAGACTCAGGATAAGATCCCAGTGGAGGGTTGTTGTGCAGATTAAATGAGATGAATGACTAGCACGGGGCTTGGGTGATACTTAGACACATTAAACTCCTGTTGTTAGCAAGATACATAGTTTCCTAGTTATTTTACTATTAAATTAATACGTGAGAATGACTGACACATATCAGGACTGGGTCCCAATGATATTGTACTGCATAATATTGTAGATGTTCATGCTGCATTCTCCACACTGAACCCTGGGATGTATACTTGTTAGGTTTTGTCAACTTGACACAATGTAGAGTCATTTTGGGAAAGGGAATCTCAATTGAGGCAATGGTGCCATCAGGTTGGCCTGTAGACATATCTTTGTAGCATTTTTTTCTGATTGTTGGTTGATGTGGGAGGGCACAATTCACTGTGGACAATACCACCCCTGGGCTTGTGAATTGGAAGATATGAGAAAGGTAGTGGGAAAGCCACGGAGAACTAGCCAGTGAGCAGCATAACTTCATGCTTCCTGCTTCTCCATCTTTTTGAGTTCTTGCCCTGACTTACCTCAGTGATGGACTGTGATCAGGACATGTAAGCTAAACAAATCATTTCCTTCCCCAGGTTGCTTTTTGTCATGGGTGTTTATCATAGCAATAGAAAGAAAAGTAGAATACGAGACACCAGAGATGGTAAAACAAACAAACAAAAAACTAGAAGTCCTGTCCACCAGTGCATTCTATCATGAATTCATAGAAGCCAGGAAGAAAGGAAGGGACAACTAGCTACCATGGGGATACATTAGAGAACATCAGGACATGAGGGTTAAAGACTCCATTTTATACTGGCTTACAATTGCTTCTTATGATTTCCTCCTGAACCAGCCAGGAATTAGAGACTAGGTATGTTTGCCTCACTGTGAATTGTCTCCTAGTTAATACATGACAGGTTTCCATTAGTTTCTCTGTGCTCTCAGGTAAGGCATTGGTATCTCCATTGAACAGATGTGGATGTTGAAGTCAGGGAGCTAAATTAATAGACTATATCTCCCTCTGCAACTTGAGAGAGCACTCCCATACAGAACTGATGTGCTGGCCACTCCACCAAACCAATCAACAGAATGAGAAAAATACCCTGGCCTGAGCTTGTTTTAATTCAGTTGACTGGGAAAATTAAAAATAGGATGTAAATGCTCTTGTGTAACTGTAAAATATATACTCTTTCAAAATATTTGCTCATATGTTAAAGTGTCAACTATTAAGACAAACTATCACCTTAGCCCTATACCTAATTGGCCTTTTTCAAGAAGAGCATTGGGAAAGGAAGGGAAGAATTTGTGAGAGAGTGTGATATAAATGAATTACTTTGAATTTGAGTTAAAAATATTGTGTGTGAATATGTCTATGATTATGGATTTGGGCATAGCAATGACTTTTAACCCTGGGGTTGTGATCAAGGGAGACACTGGTGGAATCACAATCACAAGTGAGGACTCTTGGGAGTAGGGTCCTCACAGCCTTGCCAGGTATTTTCACTTAAAGTTAAATTCATTCTATATTTACTTATTTATTCATTTAGTGTGTATGCACATGTGTGCCTACGCGCAGACACTTGTGAGACACATGTGGAGGTCAGAAGACAAGTGCAGGAGTTGGTTCTCTCCTGCCATATGAGATGTGGGTTTGGTGGGTCAAGCTCAGGCTGTCATGCTGGTGTTGAGTGCCTTCACTCACTGAGTCATCTCCCCTGCATCCACTTTGTTCAATCTTGACACATGAATTTACAGTAGAAATTGTGGGGTGCTTTGCCTGGGAATACATCCCTGATCCCTTGAACTAGAAAGAGAAGACGACATGCCTACTTGTATGTTTCTCTCATGTCTTCTAGGAGACTCCTCTCGAAATGTTATTATGTGGCTGGACCATCGGGCTGTCAACCAGGTTCATAGGATCAATGAGACCAAGCACAGTGTCCTTCAGTATGTGGGTGGTGTGATGTCTGTGGAGATGCAGGCCCCAAAACTCCTGTGGCTGAAAGGGGTGAGTGTGTGGGGTGAGGGAAGGGCGTAGCGGTGGTAGAAGGGGTGAGGGAAGGGTGTAGCAGTGGTAGAAGGGGTGAGGGAAGGGCATAACGGTGGTAGAAGGGGTGAGGGAAGGGCATAGCGGTGGTAGAAGGGGTGA
>JADRCH010006002.1:0-19727 GCA_019843965.1 Rhynchomys soricoides
GGGGGGGAGACGACGACGACGACGACTCTGTGCTAGATTTGGTCTCCTAGTGGTTACCACTTTTGCAGTTAGTGCGCTAAGCATAGATGACAAGGTATTAGTCTGGTTTAAAAGGGTTTTGCTTTTTCATTTTTTGTTGTTGTTGTTTTCCTGAAGTATAATCTGTAAATTAGTGTAGATAAACCAGGGAAGTTTTAACAGTAGTTGGCTTGAAGGGCCAGGAAAATACATACTGAAAAGCTGGTTTGAGCTGGTTGTGGGGCAGCACACCTGTATTCTCAGCACTTGGGAGGTGAAAGCCTCCTCGCTATATGGAAGTGTGAGGCCGGCCTAGGATACATAAGACTCTGTATTTAAAAATGAAAGAAAAATCAGGAAGAAAAAAGCAAAGCAGAACAACAACAAAACCAAAAACAACAAAACAAAACAAAACACCAAGTCAGAAAAGCTGTTTTTATATGCTGCAGAGCTGAAAGCAAGACAGTCCACCAGGAAGGTCAGAGCAGTGAAGAATCATTCAGGGATTGAGGCTGAGAGTAAGTAATACCCAGCAGGCAGGGATGATGCCAGTCTTCTGAAGACTCAGCTCTGCTGACAGCCAGGTTAGCCTTCAGTAGTCACTTAGCCTGCTTGGGCTTATCAGGAAGAATACATGCTAAGCAGGAGATAGCTTAGGAGTTAAGAGCACTGGCTTAATTGGGTTTGATTCCCAGCAACCACATGGTGGCTCCCAATTGTTCTGAATTTCAGTTCCAAGTAATCCAAGGCCCTCTTCTGGCTTCCACAGACACTGGGCACAAATGTGATACACAGGCAAAATATCCATACACATAATATAAAATAATAATAATAATCTTAAAACGTTTTAAAAAAGAATACATGCTAAAAGGTTGACTATGGTCCTTGCTAGAGGTAAGATTATTTCTAAAAAGCATTATTTTGTCTTCTTTCTTCTTGTTTTGCCCTTCCTTCTTCTTTCTTTCAAAAAACCATTATTTTGTTATTTTTAAATTATGTGTATGTATTAAATCTGTGTGAATATATGCACACGAGTGTATGTGCCCATAGAAACTAGAAACATCAGAACCCATGAAGCTTGAATTATAGTCGACTGTGAGCCGCTTAAAATGGGTGCTGGGAACTGAACTCTGGTCTCTGGAAGAGCAGTATACACTTTTAGCCACTGAGCTGTCTTTCCAGCCCTGTCTTTCTTTCTTTTAAGACAAGTTGACATTTTGTAGGCCAGATAGTCTAGTATTTACATGTGACTCAGTCTGGCCTCCAGCTCTGGGCAACCTCCTGTCTCAGTGTCCCCAGTGCTGGGTTTACTGGTAAAGCCTCCATACTCATCCAGTTTCCTCTTGGTGCTTGATACTAGTTGGGTTTAATCAGGAAAGCAGAACTACTGGGAACAGCACAGAGGTAGAGGTTCATTTAAGGGTTGGATCTTAGGCAACTGTGGAATAGGTTCAACAGTCTGCATAAACCTGTTGCTTCTACTTCTAGTGCTGGTCCTTGAGTCAAGACAGAAATAAGTGTGAGTGTGGCAGAGCAAAGATAAGTGAGAACTTGAACAAGAATGAACTGCATTCGTCTCCCAATGTCTTTGAGCCCTACTTCAGTAACGCAGGTGGCTTGCAGACATTTTTGAGTCCTTTATGGAGCTAGACAGACACCTGGCTCAGGAGCTGGAGGAGCCATGGGCCCAATTCCTATTTCATGGTAACAAAATGAGTCAGTGGCTCTGGGACACGGAGTCGTAACAATATCTGATCTATCAACCTTCTGACCATAACTGTAGCTGCTTCATTTTACCTTCCTAATTTGTAAAGATTTGCTAGTTGCTAACCTTAGCCCACTATACACAGCAAGGAATTCTGAAAAACAAACAAACAGATAGACAAAAAACGCAATTCAAGTTTAGCTACCTTGACAGAGTACAAAGTTATTATGATTTGTTTCTTTGCATGCACAATATATTTCCCTGCCCCTTTGTATCTACCCTCTGCCCTTGTGACTTCACCCCATAAAGAAAATAAAAGACAAGAATTCAAAACAAAACAAAACAGCATAGAAAACGTCTCACTGTGGAAGCTGTAGTGTGTTACTATGTGTCCCACAGTGTTCCCCTTTGTCCATACATCTACACCTGAAAATGTTCATTGCAAAAACTGCATGGTATTGGTACAGTGACAGGCAGGTAGATCAATGGAATAGAATCGAAGACCCAGAAATGAACCCACACACTTACAGTCACTTGATCTTTGACAAAGGAGCTGAAACCATCCAGTGGAAAAAAGACAGCATTTTCAACAAATGGTGCTAGTTCAACTGGCGGTCTACATGTAGAGGATTGTGAATTGATCCATTCCTATCTCCCTGTACAAAGCTCAAGTCCAAGTGGATCAAGGACCTTCACATAAAACCAGATACACAGAATCTAATAGAAGAGAAAGTGGGGAAAAGTCTCTAACACATGGGCACAGGGGAAAAGTTCCTGAACAGAACACCAATGGTTTATGCTCTAAGATCAAGAATCGACAAATGGGACCTCATGAAATTACAAAGCTTCTGTAAGGCAAAAGACACTGTAAATAGGACAAAATGGCAACCTACAGATTGGGAAAATATTTTTACCAATCCTACATCTGATAGAGGGCTAATATCCAATATATACAAAGAACTCAAGAAGTTAGACTCCAGAGATCCAAATAACCCTATCAAAAAATGGGGAACAGAACTAAACAGAGAATTCTCAACTGAGAAGCACCTAAAGAAATGTTCAACATCCTTAGTCATCAGGGAAATGCAAATCAAAACAACCCTGAGATTCCACCTCACATCAGTCAGAATGGCTAAGATCAAAAACTCAGGTGACTGCAGATGCTGGCGAGGATGTGGAGAACGAGGAACACTCCTCCATTGCTGGTGGGATTGCAAGCTGGTACAACCAGTTTGCAAATCAGTTTGGCAGACCCTCAGAAAAATGAACATAATACTACCTGAGGACCCAGCTATTCCACTCCTGGGCATATACCCAGAAGATGCTCCAACATGTAATAAAGACACATGTTCCACTATGTTTATAGCAGCCATATTTATAATAGCCAGAAACTGGAAACAACCCAGATGTCCCTCAACAGCGGAATAGATACAGAAAATGTGGTACATTTACACAATGCAATACTACTCAGCTATTAAAAACGATGACTTTATGAAATTCTTAGGCAAATGGATGGAACTTGAAAATATCATCCTGAGCGAGGTAACTCAGTCACAAAAGAATGAACACGGTATGTACTCACTGATAAGTGGTTATTAGCCCAAAAGTTGGGAATACCCAAGAGTCACTTCACAGCAACCATTGGGCTGAGCGTGAGGTCCCAGATGGAGGACTTGGAGAAGGGACTGAAGGAGCTGAGGGTTTGCAGCCCCATGGAGGGAGCAACAGTGTCCACTGGCCTGACCTCCCAATGCTCCCGGAGACTGGATCACCAAAGAATACACATGGAGGGACCCATGGTGCTGGCCACATATGTGTCAGAGGAGGGTCTTGTTAGCCATCAGGGGGAGGAGAGGCCCTTGGGCCTGAGGGTGTTAGATGCCCCAGTATAGGAGAATGCCAAGGAGGGAAGAGAGAGTGGTTGGGTGGGTGGGGGAATACCCCCATAGAGGCAGGGGAGGGGGGAGGGAATAGGGAGGTTCCAAAGGGGAGATCTAGAAAGGGGGAAACATTTGAAATGTAAATAAACTATCAAAAATGTTCATTGCAATGAGTCATTGGTCTGGTTTGAGGCCTCTGACTTCTGCTACACCATAATATTGGATCCTCACCAGGACTCCTCCCGGATATCCTGTTGTTGCCCCGTGTCATGGAGATCCTGCAGCATTAGATCCTGCAGGACGGGCCCTTTTACACACTCCAGCAGTTCAAAGATGAAGTAAATTTGAGGAATGGGTCAACTCAAAGCCCTGCATCTGAGCCTGGGTGGCAGCTGAACTAGTCAGCCCACCAGCTCTCCTGTACTGCACCACCAGGGCAAGCTCTCTAGCACTGCCCTGCTAGCTCACCCAGTGCCACAGTGGGCAGGGGATAGAGTCAGATCTCTGTCTCTTGTGCCCTTGGGGTTGGCTTACTCATGACAGCAGAGCCAGCTCTACTATACTGCCCATTCAAGGTGCAGGGGCCTACACTCCCAAGTGCTGCAGCCAGTGAAGGGCTGGGCCAGCTCTCCAGCTCTCACACCCTTGGGGGGCTTACCTGTGCCTTCACTATTATGGCCAATTGTACTATGTTGCCCAGGTGAGAGACAGGGCCAGCTTTCCCACTTTCATGATCTCAGGGTCAGCTCTCTTGAATACTGCAGGTGGCAAGGCGGGAGGGAGAGGAAGGCATCACCCATGTGTCCACACCTCCTTATGGTAGACGTGTTGTAAGGCCAGCTCTCCAGTGCTCATGCCCTCAGGGTTGCTTCATCTTTGCCCCTACCACCAGAGTCAGCTCCACTGTGCTGCCCAGGAGAGGTACAGGGTTGTCTCTCCAGAGTGCTGCAGCCAGTGAGAGACAGGGCCAACTCTTCAGCATGCCACACTCACTGAGGGGTGGAACCAACTCTACACAGCCTTGGACATCTATGTGGTCCCAGGTGACTGCCCAGACCAGGGCATCCGCACAGTCTTTAGTAGTAATATGAGCCACAGACATCGACACAGCCCCTTGTTGCTGCATGGCCATAGACCAGGACATGACCTTTAGCAGGACAGGTTAGGACTTCACCATGGCCTCAGGTGGTGGGGCTGGCCACTCACTCTCCACAGGCTGTTCCCCTCCACCCTTGTATCTCCAGTTCCACCTTTCTTCATAATGCTTTGCCTTCTCTCTCATCTGTCCACCACACACTTGCACATTTCAGTAGCTCCTGCTGTGGGTGGGCCACGAGGAGGGCTGGCGCTGTGTGGCATGGGGGCAGGCAGGCCTCTGACATAACATCTACCTTTTGTTTCTCCAGAGCCAGCCTGTGTGGTAGCAGGTAGGTCTCTAGGTGTTCTCCAAACACCTTCAGCATGTGGTGTGGCTGTGGGCAGGGTCTGTGTCACCATATATTTTTTAAAGATAGGATCTCACTATATTATGTACGTTGGTCTTAAATCCTGGGCTAAGGCCATTCTCCTACTTCAGGCTCCTAAGCCACTGGAACTACAGGCATGTATCACCATGTCTAGCTTAGTATTTTGGCCAGGTGGAGTAAGGGTATTGGATAGGGTTTTATGTAGCCAAGGCTGGCCTCAAAACTCTGTCTGAGGCTGTTCTTGAACTTGATACTTTTGCCACCCTCTCAAATGCTGGAATTACATGTATACACTACCATACTTAGCTTGGTATCTATTACCTCACTAACAGGAAAATAATTTTTAAGTGTCCTTAGAACATCCAAATGGCTAATAATTATATATAAGGGAACTTAGCTCATCAAGTAGGAAATGCAAACTGAATGCATGATAGGCTCCTATACACCTTCAAAAAGGCTACATGCAAAAAGCAGCACTAAGCACTGGTGAGGATATGGAAGAAGTAGAACACACACATTTGTAGTGGGAGTGTACGTCAGCAGAACTACTTTGGAAAACTGGTTATATCTACCAAAGCTGAATATATACATACACCGTGACAAGCAATTATGTGCCTAGAATGGCCCCATTTATAATAGTTAAAAAGCAAAACTAATTCAACTGTCTACTAACAAACAGCATATATAAATTAATTGTGGTGAATTCACATAATGGAGTACTTCACAGCAGTACAAATAAATAATCCACATATAATACAAATGGTTATCACAAGCACAAAAAGAACAAATAGAACAAAAGTTCACATACTTATGAGTTGAAACAGGCAGAATTAGTTATGCTGTTAGTCTACAGATAAGGATTAGCCTTCAGAGATCAGAGACAAGACATGGTCAAAAGAAAAATTGGGGGTACTCTTAACTTTTAGGATGTCCTGTTTATTCATGAAAGAGTTTGCATTTTGTTTTTTTGTTCTGCTTTGTTTTTGAGACCGAGTGTAGCAGCTTGTGTTCTTATTCTAATTATGTTACTCACAAACCTGTTTGTAGTGTCCCACATGTAGGACTAAAGGAAGCCTGCCTCCAGTTGGGGTTTGTACTGGTCAAAAAAGTTACTGGTGGCCAATGGTTGGTCAGGGAAACGGAGACAGAGGCAGGACTTTTAGGATTCCAGGGAAGGGATGGAGAAAGGAGAAAGAGGGGAATCCATCATGATGAGGGCATAGGAGACAAACCACACCAGAAAGGTGCAGGAGGAAGACATAGTCAACATGTAGGTGAAAGGGGAAAGCAGCCCCAGGGGGGCTGCCCAGCAGGGTCCAGGGCAGCAAAGATAAAATATAGATTTAGTAAGTATTAACTGAGGAA
The DNA here is from genome assembly GCA_019843965.1 of Rhynchomys soricoides. NCBI lineage: Eukaryota > Metazoa > Chordata > Mammalia > Rodentia > Muridae > Rhynchomys > Rhynchomys soricoides. The sequence goes on from JADRCH010006002.1 coordinate 6,435, forward strand.
TATCAGAGGGAAGTGTGTGTTAGCCATGTGGAGTTAGGGAGTGGCTCAGCCATTGCGCTGTTTAAGGTACTTAAAATATAAGGCTGCCAGGCAGTGGTGGCGCATGCCTTTAATCCTAGCACTTGGGAGGCAGAGGCAGGCCGATTTCTGAGTTTGAGGCCAGCCTGGTCTACAGAGTGAGTTCCAGGACAGCCAGGGCTACACAGAGAAACCCTGTCTCGAAAAAACAAAACAAAATAACAATAACAACAACAAAAAGAAATAAAATTTAAGGCTGTGTATGTGTGTCTTTCTTTCGGGAATCCAGAACTTTGGGACAATAATGAAAAGTGTGTGCGCACTCACCAAGGAGTTTAGAGCAGATTAGTCTAATACTATAATAACAAGGTCTCTCTATTATGTAGCTTTGACTCTCCTGGAACTCAGTATGTAAACTGTGAATGTATCTTTTAGTCACCAGATGTAATTGTTGTCTCGGATGCTTACTGCTGAATAAGCTCACCTTTTATATTTTTCTGAACTCTGGCTGGCTGGTTGAACGCAGCTGTTCTGGCCCAAACTCCTCTCCAAGCTGACTGATTCAAACTGGCTTCTCTCAGCTTTTCACTGAAATGCTCTGCTTGACCTCAAACTGTGTCAATCTGTTCTAATCTTCTGACTTTTCTTTCTCTGGATTTTTCTGTTTTTACCTGCAACCTGTCTCTGAAAAACTGTCCTGGTAAAACAGCCTCCTCTCTTTCTTTTCTCTTTCTCTTTCTCTCTTTCTCTGCACTGCTTCTTAAGTTGCCCCTCTTTCCTTTCTGTTCTTTGAGAGTTGAGCATATCCTAGCCCTGATTCATTCTGCCAAATTTTTCTCTGATTTCACTTTGTCTGCCCCTCAGAGTCACTTTCAAACATGGCTGCTTCCTTTTACCAACTTAAAGGTGTGTACTAAGGGTGTGTCCTTATTTCACCCAGAGAGATTAAAAGTATATGTCATTCCAGCCAGATCCACAGACCTAGAAGATCTCTGGATGTGATCCCTTGCCAGAGCAGCCATGTTTCTGAATTAAAATTCCTCTACAGTAGACCAGGCTGGCTTTGAGCTCATAGGATTCACCTGTCTTCCTCCTGAGTGCTGGGATTAAAACAGTGGTTCTCAACCGTCCTAATGTGTTGACCCTTTAATACAGTTCCTCACGTTGTAGTTACTCCCAACCATAAAATTATTTTTATTGCTACTAAATTATAATTTTGCTAGTGTTATGAATTGTAATATAAATATTTGATATGCAGGTGGTCTTAGGCTACCCCTGTGAAAGAGTTGTTTGAGCTCCAATGGGATCTCTGTCCACAGGATGAGAACCACTGGATTAAAGGCATATGCCACTATGACCAGTTTGCCCTCAAAATTTTATAGATTTTTATAAACTCTTGATTAGAACAATTTCCTGGTCATATTTTATATTTTAACAAAAAGTTAGAAAAAGAAAAAATAATAATCATGCCTAAGAAAACTAAAAACTAAAACCACATATGTAAGTTGAGGGGATCAGATGGAATAATGCATAGAAATATATAGACGTAGGAATAAGGATAGAGAATAGAATATTTAACTTATCTTAGTATTATCTTAGTATCCTTCCATTCATATATATATATATATATATATATATATATATATATATATAAAATTTTGTAATTTTTTAGAAAAAAAGAAGAGAAAGCATGTGTGGCTGTGTGTTTGTATAATGAGGAGCAGGAGAGACAGGTTTTCTCCCAGACTAACACCTGGCCTGGCCAGCCTTCATGTGCTAAATGTTTGCTCTGCTTACTCAACTATGTCTCATGACCAAGCAGGGAAATACCACTGCTCCCAAAGTCCCTTTATCTGTTGTTAGTGATACTCCAACCTCATGAAGCTAGACTAGCTCAGATGACAGATCCTAGGAGTTTCAGAAGTGCCACTCAGTAGAGGTCCTATTGCAGTAACTTCACTTACCAGACTCCCAGAATTCTTGCAAATTGTGATGACCTGTGCTCTCAAAACTTCTCTCATCACCAGCATCTAAGAGAAAGGAAGAGTTCTAAATGCAGTGAGGTTTTTTTAACTGGCCATCTTGGGATGGCAATAGAAGCATCCGTTTTGTTCTCCAGCATGAGGAAATGCCACAACTACATTGAAGCAGGTGGTTATTTTGTCTCAATACTCTCTGGAATGGGGAAAGAACTCACAGCTCATCAATATAGACACAGGAGCTAAGCCTATGAAACATAGAAGAACTTGTCCCTGACAATGTCACTGGAGAGGATTTATTGAGTACTTACTGTGTGCTTGAAAGACACATCCAGCAAGACACTTAAGACATTCTCAAGACCAGCTGAGCTGGACTCAACTAAGTGCAGTTCCCTCAGATACAGTTTGTTTTAAAATAAGGTTTATCATATAAAAAACTTGCAAATAAACCAAACATCACATACAAAAATTAACCAGACCCAAAATCTAAACAACTTAATGGACTTACACTCAGAGTTGGCATTTGAGCTGCTGGAGGGGTATGCCTTTAATCCCAGCACTCAGGAGGCAGAGGAGTTAAAGGTTAGACAGCCAGGACTACCATAGTAAGACCATGTCTGTCTCCAAATAACAGAATAAAATAATGAAGTAAAAAAGAGAGAGAGAATTGACATTCAAAATGGAAGCTTTGTAGCTTCACATTAAAATTTATATTTTCTGTATTTAATACATTTTATGCAGCTGTCCACTGCCAACACCAAAAAATCAACAACAGAATTAGAACTAGAAAAGCAATCAGCTTTAGTGCTAGAAGCACAATACCAGTGGTCAACTTGGAGTTGTGGATGAGATTGGTATGTCTGTCTTGTACTCTTTCAGGTAGCAAATGTAATGAACTGTGGGTTCACTTTAAATCTCAGCTTTGCTATGCTCTCCCATGACTCTAGGCAATGACCTCACCTTTTTATGGACTTTGCTTTCCTCACCTATAAATGATATTGTGTGATAACATACCTACTTCATCATAGGACACTGTAAAGTTTGAACAAGCTGATGTGTATTAAGTATTTTAGAACAGTGTCATATGCAAAGAAACACTTCAAAAGATGGCTGTTGTTACCATCATATATATATTGTTGCTTTTTCTTTTTAATTAATTTATTTTATTTTTATGAGTACACTATAGCTGTCTTTAGATACACCAGAAGGGGGCATCAGATCTCATTACAGATGGTTGTGAGCCACCATGTTGTTACTAGGAATTGAACTCAAGACCTCTGGAAGAGCAGTCAGTGCTCTTAACCACTGAGCCATCTCTCCAGCCCGCTATTGTTTGCTTTTTCAATGAACATATATGTTAAAAATAAATATTCTTAAGGAAGCTTTTGGAAGGTAGAGGCTTGTGGACAGGAGAGCGATTCAGCACTAGGAGGTGGGGTTCAAGTGGACTGTGAGTCTTCTTTGGCCTTCAGCTGAGAGGATATCCTGCTCTGGATCCAGGGCTGTTACCTCAGGATAGCTCTCTTCTTCAGAGAATGCTAGGGCATAAAGGTCTTCTTCCATGACCTGGGATAAGGGTGACCCAAAGAGCTCAGGACAAGACTCATGTCATCTCATCTCTGGTTCCAACATGCTATGTCTATGAGCATTGCTGGACAAAGGTTGTCCCTCTGTAGTTTCTTATGTTGGTACTATGCTTTACTTTCAGTATGGTCACTTCCATGACATCATCTGGATAGCTTTAGAAAAAATGACATGGTCATTGGGAGTGTCAGCCTCCCTCTTCTTTTGTGGTTGTTTCTTCCCCTTTCAGTGGCTGATGGCTCTGCCCCTCCTTGCCTGGCACTCTCTACACACTGTGGGTTTTGCCTTTTGTCATACTGAGCATGCCTCCTGCAACTGTGGCTGGAGCACACATTCTCCCATATTTGGGAGTAAGCCGGAGACTCAACAGCATGTGGGTTTCTGTTTAAAATTCCAAAGCCAGCGGGGCGTACATTATCCATTTCCTCAAATCCAACATGCTGTAAAGCATGAGTCAGAGTCGGATAAGCTTCTTCCCAGGGGAAGTTGTGTCAGATGGTTAGTGAATGTAATAAAACAAGGAGAATGTTCACCCGCATTAGCTGCGGATTAATGCAGAAGAAAACAAAACTCCATCTTGAGTTTACACTATTCTGGCCAAGATGATGCAGCTTCTCCAAATCAGAGAATGCAGTCCGACCTCATACAAGCTGGGGGACATGAAAAACCTGTCCATCAACCCTATCCTTCTCTTAAATTTATATTAGGACCTTTAAAGGGGAAGCATTGTGTTGATTATTTTTAAGTACTTTTGAGACTTAGGTATACTCAGGCTTAAGTGATTTTGTAGCCCAGTTGATAAAGTACTTGTCTAGCACGCACATAGCTCTGGGTTTGATCCCTATTACCTCCTAAAACTGGGCATGATGGTGCACACCCATAACCACAGCATTCAAAAAGAGCATCAGAAATTCAAGGTTATTCTTGGGTACACAGAGAATTTGAAGGCAGCATAGGTCTGTCTTCAGGAGACAGACCATGACTCAAAAACAAACAAAAGGCATTTCGTGAGGATGTTTACATGAGTTATCTATCTGACTTAATACACTATTCCTAGGCTCAGGCTGTTGAAGGCAAAATTGGGGATAAAGCAAGGCTCAGATAAGATTTTAATAGCACCCCAGAAAGTGTTGGGCTTTTCTATGCTCTGTATACCAATGGGACCTTTAGGAAGTAGCTTCAGAAAGACATGTATATCCCAGGGTGACTAAGACTTACTGTGTCTCCACGGCTGGTCCATAGCTCATAAGCCTTCTGCTTCTACCTTGCAATTGCAGGGGTCATGGGCATGTGTTTCAAGCCCCACACACATCATGGTAATGCTGCTCCTAGACACAGTTCTAGGTGTGGACACCCAGGTTGACCTCATCAGTCCACTTTGCAAATGTTTTCTATGTCCCTTCTTTTCAAAAGTAAGTATAGCCAGCCGGTGGTGGCACACCCCTTTAATCCCAGAACTCAGGAGGCAGAAGCAGAGGCAAGGGGAATCTCTGTGAGTTTGAGGCAAGCCTGCTCTACAGAGAGGGTCTGAAAAACAAAACAAAACAAAACAAAACAAAACAAAACCGAAAAAAAAGAGAAAAGAAAGAAAAAAGAACAAGAAAAAGGAAAGAATGAAAGAAAGTGGAAAAGAAAAATCTAAACAATCAATAAGCAAATTGTACATATATTTTTTTTCTGTGTTGCTAGGGACTGATCTCCTACTTCTGAGCTAAGCTCCCAAATATAATTTTCTTTCTGAAAACAAAGACTTGGAGTTCCCAGTCTCACTGCCTCTGCCTCAGGAATGCTGGGATTGCAAACCTGTTCTATATATCACACCTGGCTTCTAGATTTCTTTATCTCCAACACAAGTTTTAAAATTTGCTATGACTGAGATTCAAAGTTTTCTGCTAATTAAAACATCCTCTGTAGTTAAAGGAGATGAGGATTCACGAATGTCCTCTTATTCCCTGATGAAGCATTCTTTTCCCTTACCACCTTCCTCTTGAAGCAAAGTAGTTAGAAAGAGACTTTTTTTAAAAAAAAATGTTTATCTGTTTTGGTGATTGCCAGTGCCCTTTCTGATGTAGGTCAAGACATCTTGTTTCTCTTTAATGAGAGATTATAGTCTTCCTGACCAAATATGATAGGAAAGAATTTTCCAAATAAGGAAGTTTTGTTGGAGTGTGTGGCCCTGCCAGCAGCAGCTGCTGGAGTCCTAACTTAGTCAAGTACAGTAGCCTTTTGCTAAGCCAGCAGCTCTAGAAAGGCAGCCACACTCTGCACAGACCATCACTAGGTGCTGGCTGGCCAAACATTTATGACAACCAGTCCTGTGAAAGACTACTCTGGGGAAGACAGTTTGGTCTTGACATGCAGCCAGCTCACTCCATTCCCTCTCACAATCTCAGAGTTGTGGTATTGTTTCCTTTCTTGGTAAGTTCCAGGCCAGTGAGAGACCATGTAGCAAAAGAAAAAAAAGTGGACTGTACCCGGGCAAAGACACTCAGTTAAATTTGGGTTAAAATACCAACTTTCCACACATAATCTGTTGAGTAGTCTTTTGTGGGCTTTTAAAACCCTTTTCCTCTTAAAATGAAGAAATAGCATCGATCTCACAGAGCTGCTACGAAAGCAAGTGAACTAATGAGTGCATTGCCTGCCATGTGTTCTGCATCATCTTTCTAAGACTCTAAAATCATTTTCCATACTTTTATTTTTTTATTTTTAGATCCTTCAATACTATCAGAACACCTTTGTTTGAGCTAACCATCTTAATACCAGGGGTTAGAAAGAAAGCATGACTGTTAAAGTAGTTTGTGCTAAGGTGTGAATAACTTTAAGAAAAAAGAAAGAAAGATTAGCCCACATGAACTGTCTCAATGACTGGGGACGCTGGTGTATGTAAGTGCAATGAAAATTCCCTTTTTGGTATGGAGATGATCTTCACTAAACACTGTAACCTAGGGGGCCATAGCCCTTATGATAATATTTTGAGTTATGGGTAGTGGTGATTGTGATGAGATCATAAAGGCGGGGTTCTCCAGATGAGATTTGTGTCAGAGGAGGAGGAAGAGAGCATGAGGAGGAGGACAGAACAGGAGGCAGAGGAAAGATAGATCTCTGTCAGTAAAGGGTTTGGCTTGCAAGCACAGGACTTGAGTTTGAGTCCCCAGAATATATATAAAAAAAAAATCACAAAATTAAAATTAAAAAAAAACAAAAAAAAAAAAAACAAAACCCAAGGCATGGTGGTACACACATGTAACCTCAGCCCAGTTCTGGGAAAGCATAGGTAGATTCCATATAAGGTGTTAGGGAAAAGAGAGACAGATGCAAGCTGGGAAGGAATCCCAGGAGCAAAACTTACCAGTACCTTTCCATTGGAATTCCAAGACTAAAAAAAATTGAAAGGTAATTCTTATTTCTTAATTTTTTTTACATTTATTTATTTTATGTGTATGAATGCTTTGCGTGCACATATGAACTATGTATGTGCCTGGTGCTCAAAGAGGTCAGAAGCTGGAGTTATAGATAGTTATGAACCACCATGTGGGTGATGAAAACCAAATCCGAGTCCTCTGGAAGTGCAGCAAGTGCCTTAAACCACTGAGCAGTCTCTTCTGCTCCAGTTCCTACTATTTAAGATGCCCATATATGGTGTTTTGTCATGGCAACCCGGTTGATGAAATCCCCTTTAATCGATACCATTGTCTTGCTCCATCTACTTCTGTTCAGTCTACTTCTGTTAGGGTGGGAGGGGTACATCCTCCTTAAGAGGCTGTATCATTTGGAACTTGGATAAGCAGAACCCCCTTTTTTTCTCAAGAAAGAAGAGCATTAATTATCTTATTTTAAAACTGTGTTGAAAAACACAGACTCTTTTAAAGTGCCTAATTCAGATCATGATGCAGACAGAATGTTTAACAGAAGTTTCTTACCTGGACAGCAAAAGTCTGTTCCCAAGACTATGACTAAATTAGATATCAATTAAGTCTGGATAAAGCAGATCTTATGAATAGCCTTAATGTAAAGTGGTATACCCACTTTAGAAAATAGTCGGTAAGTTCTTCTAAAGGTTAAATACTTGGTAGAGTACTTGGCCTAGCAAGGACAAGGTCCTGGAATCAACCCCCAGCACCACCGAAAAAGAAGAAAACATAAACTCAGGGTTACTGTAACTCAGTAATTAATTAATTGATTAATTAATTTGAGACAGGGTTTCTCTGTACAGCCCTAGCTGTCCTGGAACTTGCTCTGTAGAGCAAGGTCTTGAACTCAGACCCACCTGTCCCTGCCTCCCAGGATTAAAGGCATGCGCCGACACTGCCCGCCACTGCCTGGCTGCAGTGCCACAATTCCAATCCTACTTATACTCAAGAGAAATTAAAACATGTTCTTTAAAAACACGCATAAGAATGCTCCTTCCAAAATTATTCACAATAGCCAGAAAATGTAAACAACCAAATGCCTAGTACAGTGGTTCTCAAACTGTGGTTCCCGACCCCCTTGAAATGACAGGGGTCACATATCAGATATCCAGCCTATCAGATATTTACATTATGATTTATAACAGTAGCAAAATTACAGTTGTAAAGTAGCAATGAAATAATTTTATGATTGGGGGAGTTACCACAACATGAGGAACTATAGTAAAGAGTCACAGCATTTGGAAGGTTGAGAACCACTGTCTGAGAACACTGTTGATGAATAGCTATTGAATACCCAAACAATGCCCACACATAGGCTATTATACAGCCATATAAAGAAATGAAGTATTCGTTATATGCTATAAGATGAATAAATGTTGCTAATATTATACTAAAGAAAAGAAACTTGACACAGAATACCATGTATTTTATGATACCTTTTTAATAGGAAATGTCCAAAATAAACAAATTCACAGAGATAGAAAGTAGATTAGTGGTTGTCAAAGGTTGGTGAACAAAAAGGGATTAACTGCTAATAAGAATAGGGGCTGGGTGGAGGTGGATAGTGCCTTTAATCCCAGTACTGGAAAGGCAGGGGCAGGTCAATCTCTGAGCTTGCGGCCAGCCTGGTCTACATAATGAGTTCCAGGGCAGCCAGGGCCACACAGAGAAATCATGTTTCGAAAAAACATTCAAAAGGGCGGGGGGTTCATTCAAGAGGATCTTTATGAGTTTGAGACCAACCTGGTCTATAAAGCAAGTTTCAAGATAGCTAGGGCTGTTACACAGAGAAACTCTGTCTTGAAGGCCACCCCACCAAATCATAATGCCCCCCCAAAATAGGACTTCTAATTGAGGTGATTAAAGTAACTTAAAATTGTTATTAACAGTGCACTAAATGTGAACACACTAAAAACCAGTGAGTTGTATATGTTTGTATAATAAATTTTATACTCACAGCTGGGGATGCTGAAAGTCCAAAATCAGGAAAATTAGGTAGTGCAATGACATTGCTTGAGCTATGGCTAAGGCCTCATGGCAGAGGGCATCACAGTGGAAGGAACCTATACAGAACATGGGTAAGACAGAAAACATGCCTGAAGTGGGTAAATTGTGTGGTATCAAGAACATGGTTTCACACACACACACACACACACACACACACACACACACACACACGGGAGAAGGAGGGTAGGAGGGAGGGTGAAACTTGCCTCTCTCTCTCTCTTTCTCTCTCTCTCTCTGTATATATATGGGCAAGTGTTACTACTGAGCTGTATTTCTAGACACAAAGATAGTCTTAAACTCAATACTTGTTACCTTGTAGGTGTGTATAAAGTCATTGGATAATAGGCTACAGATTTCTTGGGATCTGGCAAATTGCCTCAGTTTCCTAGTAAGTGGCTACCTGATAAACATGAGGATAAGGAGAAGAGCTGTCTTGAAAAACAAACAAACAAACAAACAAAAACAACAAAAGAATACACAGGAAAAGCCTGAGCAAGGACCTCACAAGCTCATCATTCTGTACCCCTTATCATCTGACCAAAAACATGTTTATGCCAAGAAAAGAACAGGCCAGAAAATGCTTAGAGTACATTTTAACAGTTAATTCCAGCATTTCTGCTGTTTCTTCTTAAAAATCAAATTTCTCTTGAAGGCCTATAAATAGAACAAGCCTTGCTAGATGAATATTATTATTTAAAATGGGAGTTGTCAGGTAAAACATATACTAATGAATTACATAGACAATGAGTTAAAATGCATTGCCAAGTCAGCTATAAGGAGAAAGAAGACAAAATCTTTGATAAAATGTGAGATTAACAGATTGGTTTTTGCACTAAATCAAGAAGAAGTAAAGGTTAAAGAGCAACAAAGAACTGTTTTGCTTCAAATACCAGTAGAGAAGTACGAGCTGTTGGGTATAGCTTAGTTGTAGACTATTTACCTAGCATTTATCAGGCCCTGAATCGGGGTCCCTATGTGGAATGAAGGATGGGAGAGATCACAGTTTCTATATTGTAAATTTCAGTATTACTACAGATTCTCTTTTTAAAGATCATAAATTGAGAATAAAAAGAGCCAAGGACACATTTACTACACTTAACTGAACAAACACTATCAATAAAAAACAATAAACATGGTTCACTATAGATGGTTCCCTCATGGGGTGTGGCTTATTAATAGCTGTGGCTTTGTGTTAGGCCACAGGCCCAACAACACAAAGCAATATCATATCTTACATCCTTAGTCCAGTAAAAGATCCAACGAAAAGATGGTTTTTACTGAGCACTTACTACTGTCACACCAGTCTAAAGTAAAAACAAGACAAAAGATAAATCAAAAGATTACAAATCAGGAACTGTATACCCCAGGATCAATTTTTAGCACTATTTCATGATGTGTGTGTGTGTGTGTGTGTGTGTGCACAAGTGTGTGCATGTGGAGGTCAAAGGCTGATTGTCAGATGTCTTCTGCCATCTCAATCAATCATCAACTTATTTACTGTGTGAATGAATGTGTCTGGGTGTGAGCTTGCACCATGGTGCACCTGTGGAGGTCAGAGTCTACTCTCTCCTTCTACCATGTAGCCCCTCCTGGGGATAGAATTCAGGTCAGGCTTGGTAGTGGTTAAGTACCTTTTGCCTGCTGAACCATCCCACTGGCCCTCTACATCTTTTTGTTTGTTTGTTTTGCTTTCTTTAGTCTTTTTTTTTTTTAAAGATTACTTATGTTACGCATACTGTAGCTGTCTTCAGACACCTTTTCTTCTCTCTCCAGCCCTGCTCAGATGGTTGTGAGCCACGATGTGGTTGCTGGGATTTGAACTCAGGACCTTTGGACTGCCTCCCACCCCCGAGTGCTGGGATTAAAGGCGTGGCGCACGCCTGGCTCCTTGTTTTGCTTTCTATGACACGGTTTCCCTGTGTACCAAAAGCCCTGGCTGTCCTGGTCTCACTTTGTAGACCAGTCTAACCTCAAAGTCAGAGTTCCCCCTGCCTCGGCCTCTCAAGTGCTGAGATTAAAGGCGTGTACCATCCCGCTCTCTATCTTATATTTTGAGACAGCATCTCTCGCTGAAAGTAGAGCTCCTTTTCTGGCTAGACTGAATGGCCAGTGTGAGTCCCAGCGACTTGCTGTCTTTGCCTTCCCAGTGTGGTCACAGGCATATCAGGCTTTTATTTGGGCGCTTAGGATTCGAACTCAGGTCTTTACGATTGTGAAGCAGGCACATTACCCATGTGCTGTCTGCACAGCTCCTATTGTGAATCTGTACGCTCAATAAATTCTCCCTCTTGATTTGTAAAGTTGAAAAAAATTACCAAAGCACAATTTCAAGCCTATAGAGAAACAATCTCTACGTCCTCAGTTAATCTAAAGCAGACAACCCAGGAAGCAGGTTCAAAATGGCATCTTTCAGTCTAAGGAAATATTGGTAATGGAAGAATGCATTTAGCTGAACTTGGGAGTCCAAGCCTAAAATCCTAACGCTTATGAAGCTGAAGCAGTAGAATTTTGAAAAGCAATGCATGTTTATTATAAAAACACAACAGCATAGAAATTACTTAAAATAATTACTACTAATAATGGACATTTTCAATGTAGTTGACACTGAGTTTAGAGAGATTTGTTTCTATCTTTACAAGAACCATATATATATATATTTCCATTATATAGTTGAGGAAATGGAAACTCAAAGTTAAATCAAATGCTTTAGGCAAATCCATCTTGAAATATAGAAACATGCAGGTACATGTAAGCTCTTAAATCCCTTGGAATTATATCTGAGTGTAACCCTCACTTCTCTAGCTCTCCTCCCCCCCACCAATTTAATAGTTATTTGTAATTTTCTATATATCAGAAAGATAAAGTTCACCCCTTGGAAAATAATCAGTGACTTTTCATCAATTCACAGACCCATAAATTGAAAACACACATTTATATAAAAAAACATGTACATGAGTGTTCATCACAAAATTATTCATAAGACCCTAGAGTCCTCTATTTGGGGATTGACAGAGAAAATGTGATGTGGTAACATAATAGGTTGTTATTTGGCCATAAAACAAATATGGTACAGGTATACCTGTATCATGGATAAACCTTGAAAACATCTGCTAAAAAGCACAAATATGTGATTTTATTTATAAAGATTATCCAGAATAAGCAAGTATATAAAGACAAAAAATGATAGGGCTAGGGATACAGCTAGCTAATAGAGTGCTGGCCCATCATGCACAGAGCCGTGGTTTCAATCCAAGGTCCACATAACCTGGACCTGGTGATGAATGCCTGTTATCCCAGCACATGGCAGCTGAAGTCAGAGAGAAGACTGTCGTCTACTAAAGTAGACGAATCTGTGGGGAAAGGAGGAGTAGGCGAAGTCTAGGACAGGGTGAGGAGGGGACAGAATGAGAAGCATGGCAGATGTGGAGGAGTTTTCTCTTCTGGGTTATGGAATATTCTAAATATGAATGTAGTAATAGTTGCAAGACTTCTGTAAATATAAACCACCGACCATAAAATAAAGGAAGTGCGCATACTTCAGACGTGTGATTTTATAGCATGTAAATTATATCGGGATGAGCTGCTAAGAGTTGCACAGTGAAGGTGCATACTCAAAAGCCCATTTGATTATTTTCGCCAATTCTTTAAATCTAAGAACTTAAAAACATCATCAAGAACACTTTCATAATGAGGGTAGGTGATTAGATGTGACAAGGTTACAACAAAGAAGCTGTTTTTAAAAACCTCAATAAATCAGGTGGAATGGTGTGTGCCTAGAGTAAACCCCCTTTGTTCAGGCCAGGAATGGCTGCAGCCCAGGAATTAGATTACAATCTGGAGACCAAGACCAAGACCCTATTTTAAAAAGAAATAAAGAAACTCCTACTCTGTCCCCCACCACAAGAAACAACTTCAAAGTTATGTATTGGTCTGATAAAAAAGAAAGATAACAATTCCTCACTCTTTCTTGATTCACCATATAGTCCTGGCTGGTCTGAGGTCACTATGTAGACCAAGTTGGCTTCGAACTCACAAAGATCTACTTGCCTCTGCCTCCTGAATGCTGGGATTAAAGACACATTTCTTTTTGTTTGTTTTGAGGCAGGGTCTCATGTAGCCCAAGTTGGAATGGAACTTGCTATGCAGCTGAGCTGTTCTTAAATTTTTGATCTTTTTTCCTACATGTGGAACATGCTGGGATTACAGGTGCATGCTACAATGTCTGGTTGTAAGTACATCTCTAAAAACACCTTTAGGCTGGGTGAAGTGGTTCACACCTGGAATCCCAGCAT
>JADRCH010006003.1:0-36993 GCA_019843965.1 Rhynchomys soricoides
ACCATTTATATTTATGTCTGTACACACTATGAAGTTCTTGCAATGATAGTACTGTCTGATGATAGTTTTCAGAATCTGTCCTCTGTTTTGAGATATGTGTGACTGTCCCTTTTGTATCTTTTCTCATGGAGAACCTGTATCTTTCAGGATTAATAATTCTAAAACTCTGGATAGCACTTCAGAACAGGGGAATTGTTATATAATTTAATTTATTATTATTTATTAATATATTTATCATATAAATTAAAACCTATAAATTATATAATAATATAAATTAACTAGATCAATTAATTAATTTAAAATGTTTAAAACTTAAGAATAAAAATAAAAGTTTAAAAATGTTTAAACCTTACTTCAAGGAAGAAATAAGAAAAAAATTAAATATTTTTTAGAATATAACAAAAATGAAGACACATCATACCAAAACTTATAGGACACAATGAAAGCAGTGATAAGAGGAAAACTCAGAGCTCTAAGTACCTCCAAAAAGAAACTAGAGAGGGCCTAAACTGGTGACAGCACACTTGAAAGTTCTAGAACAAAAAGAAGCAAATATACCAAAGAGGAGTAGACAGCAGGAAATTATCAAACTCAGGGCTGAAATCAACCAGGTAGAAACAAAAAGAACTATACAAAGCATCAACAAAACCAGGAGATGGTTCTTTGAGAAAATCAAGAAGATAGATAAACCTTTAGCCAGACTAGCCAGAGGGCACAGAGACAGTATCCAAATTAATTAAATCAGAAATGAAAAGGGAGACATAACAACAAAAACCATAGAAATTCAAAAAATCATCAGATCCTACTACAAAAGCTTATACTCAACAAATTGGAAAATCTGGAAGAAATGGACAATTTTCTAGACAGATACCAGGTGCCAAAGTTAAAACAGGATCAAATAAACCATCTAAAGAGTCCCATTACCCCTACAGAAATAGGAGCAGTCATTAGTAGTATCCCAACCAAAAAAAAAAAAAAAAACAGGATCAGATGGGTTTAGTGGAGAATTCTATCAGACCTTCAAAGAAGACCTATTGCCAATACTCTTCAAACTATTCTACAAAATAGAAACAGAAGGAACACTACCAAATTCATTCTATGAACCCACAATTGCACTTATACCTAAAACATACAAAGACCAAACAAAGAAAGAAAACTTCAGACCAATTTCCCTTAGGAACATTGATGCAAAAATACTCAATAAAATTCTTTCTAACCAAATCCAAGAGCATACCAAAATGATTATTCACCATGATCAAGTAGGCTTCATCCCAGGGATACAGGGATGTTTCAATATACAGAAATCCATCAATGTAATCCACTACATAAACAAACTCAAAGAAAAAAACCACACGATCATTTCATTAGATGCTAAAAAAGCATTTGACATAATTCAACATCCCTTCATGTTAAAAGTCTTGGAAAGATCAGGAATTCAAGGCCCATACCTAAACAGAGTAAAAGCAATATACAGCAAACCAGCAGCCAACATCAAACTAAATGGAAAGAAACTTGAAGTAATCTCACTAAAATCAGGGACTAGAAAAGACTGCCCTCTCTCTCCCTATCTATTCAATATAGTACTTGAAGTTGTGGCTAGAGCAATCAGGCAACAGAAGGAGGTCAAGTGGATACAAATTGGAAAGGAAGAGGTCAAAATATCACTATTTGCAGAGGATATGATCATATACTTAAGTGACCCCAAAAATTCCACCAGAGAACTCCTAAAGATGATAAACAACTTCAGCAAAATGCCTGGATATAAAATTAACTCAAACAAATCAGTAGCCTTTCTCTACTCAAAGGAAAAAGCAGACTGAAAAAGAAATTAGGGAAATGACACCCTTTACAATACTCACAAATAATAGTACATACCTTGGTGTGACTCTAACAAACCAAGTGAACGATCTGTATGAGAAGAACTTCAAGTCCCTGAAGAAAGAATTCAAAAGAGATCTCAGAAGATAGAAAGATCTCTCATGCTCATGGATTGGCAGGATTAATATAGTAAAAATGGCCATCTTGCCAAAAGCAATCTACAAATTCAATGCAATCCCCATCAAAATTCCATATCAATTCTTCATAGAGCTAAAAAGAGCAATTTGCAATTCATTTTTAATAACAAAAAACCCAAGATAGGGAAAACTATTCTCAACAACAAAAGAACTTCTGGGGGAATCACCCTCCCTGACATCAAGCTGTATTACAGAGCAATAGTAATAAAAACTGTATGGTATTGGCACAAAGACAGGAAGGAAGATCAATAGAATAGAATTGAAGACCCAGAAATGAACCCATACACCTAAGGTCACTTGATATTTGACAAAGGAGCTAAAACTATCCAGTGGGGAAAAGACAGCATTTTCAACAAATGGTGCTGGTTCAACTGTCATCAGTCAGCATGTAGAAAGATGCAAATCAACCCATTCTTATTTCCTTGTAAATAGCTCAAGTCCAAGCGGATCAAGGACCTCCACATAAAACCAGATACACTGAAACTTATAGAGGAGAAAGTGGGGAAGAACCTTGAACACATGGGCACAGGGGAAATTTCCCTAAACTGAACACCAGATCTTATGCTCTAAGATCTTATGCTCTAAGATCAAGAAGCGACAAATGAGAACTTATAAAATTGCAAAGCTTCCTTAAGGCAAAGGACACTGTCAATAGGACAAAAAGACAACCAACAGATTGGGGAAAGATCTGTACCAATCCTATATCTGATAGAGGGCTAATATCTAATATGTATAAATAACTCAAGAAGCTAGACTCCAGAGAACCAAATAACCCTATCAAAAAATGGGATACAGAGCTAAACAAAGAATTTTCAACTGAGGAATACTGAAAGGTCGAGAAGCACCTAAAGAAATGCTCAATGTCCTTAGTCATCAGGAAAATGCAAAATCAAAACAACCCTGAGATTCCACCTAACACCAGTCAGAATGGCTAAGATCAAAAACTCAGGTGACTGCAGATAATTACAAGGATGTGGAGAAAGAGGAACACTCCTCCATTGTTGGTGGGATTGCAAGCTGATACAGCCTCTCTGGAAATCAGGTTTGCGTTTCCTCAGAAAATTACACATAGTATTACCTGAGCACCCAGCTATACCACTCCTGGGCATATACCCAAAAGATTCTCCAACAAATAACAAGGACATGTGATCCACTATGTTCATAGCAGTTTTATTTATAATAGCCAGAAGCTGGAAAGAACCCAGATAAACTTAAACAGAGGAATGAATACAGAAAATGCGGTACATTTACACAATGGAATACTATCCAGCTATTAAAAATGATGAATTCATGAAATTCTTAGCCAAATGGATGGAACTAGAAAATATCATCCTGAGTGAAGTAACCCAATCACAAAAGAACACACATGGTATACACTCATTGATAAGAGGGTATTAGCCCAAAAGCTCAGAATACCCAAGATACAATTCACTGACCACGTGAAGCACAAGAAGAAGGAAGACCAAAATATGAGTTCTTCAGTCCTTCATAGAAAGGGAAAAAAATACTCATGGGAGCAACTATGGAGACAAAATGTAGAGCAGAGAAAGAAAAGCCACCCAGAGACTGCCCCACCTGGGGATACATCCCATATACAGTCACCAAACCCCAACATTATTGTAGATGCCAGGAAATGCTTGCTGAAAGGAGCCTAATATAGCTATCTCCTGAAAGGCCCTGCCAGAGTCTTAGAAATACAGAGGAGGATGCTCAAAGCCAACCATTGGTCTGAGTGTGGGGTCCCCAAAGGAGGAGTTAGAGAAAGGGCTGAAGGAGCTGAAGGAGTTTGCAACCCCACAGGAACAACAATATCAACCGACCAGACCCCCCAGAGCTCCCAGGGACTAAGCCAAAAACCAAGGAGTACACATGGCTTCATATGCATATATAGCAGAGGATGGCCTTGTCAGGCATCAATGGGAGGAGAGGTCTTTGGTCCTATGAAGGCTTGATAGATGCCCCAATGTAGGGGAATCTAGGGCAGGGAGGCGGGATTGGGTGGGTGGGTAGGGGAACACCTTCATAGAAGCAGGAAGGGGATCATATGGGGGTTTACAGGAGAGAGGGGAAACAAGGAAAGGGTTAATGTTTGAAATGTAAATAAAAAAATATAACCAATGAAAAAGAGTGGATTGTTGGGGGGCTCATAAGCACCTCAGCTCTTACTAATGAATGCTGCCAGTACCTTTCACTGGCCAGTGTACCCATCCTACCCTCAACTATTATGAGTGTTGGCTATAAATGGACCACTGTGTCCACTCAAGTAGTTCATATATTTTGACCACATTCAACTTCCATTGCCTACTTCTTTCCTCAGACAGGTTGAAGACCCTTCCCTCTTCCCACTGCCCCTAGAGCCAAGGAAACAACCATTGACTAAATACTGAGGCTGCATTACATGGCTGGCTTCTTGCCTCCATGGGTGTGACTTTGTGAGCAATTCATGCCCTCAAGCCACTCAATGGATAGTATGGACAATGCACAGAGTAGCAGCAAGTCATTGCCAAGGGACTTGGGCCCAATGAAAGGACAAGTGCTGGCACAAGACACATCAAGACCAAATTCTTAACAAAAGGAGATTTATTTACCACAGAGGAACAAAAAGTGGGGGGGATAAAAGACAAAACCGGGAGATAGTGGATGGGGGAGAAGAGAAAAGGAACAAGAGAGAGAAGGAAGGGATATTTGCCCCAAAGAGACAAAGAACTGCCTCTGAATAAAGAGGGGACAGATGTGGCCAAGAGGCAAATGGCAGTTTATAAAGGTTAAAGAGGAACCCTCACCCCACCCCCAAGCAGGATGAGTTGGTTTCTTTTAAATGGACATGTTAAGGTAGCCAAATGGGGGCTTTTGGTTGGCGGATTTCAACACTTTGGTAGCTGGGCCTTGGTAGTCATCCTTGGGAGAAGAAAGTGATCAAATAAAGGGAGTAGACCTTGGTGGCTAGCTTTAGAGATGTAATCTATGAGTTAGCAAGGAGGGGGGATGGAGGCCAGGATCTCTGGGGCAAGGTTTGTGATGGTGTGTACTGGTGGCCAGGGCAAGGGTGCTAGAAGACTCTTCATCTACATACTCAGGGACTGGAGAGTAGAAAGGGAAACCTTGTAATGTCAAACAAGGACTGAAGCCTGAAAACGGTCAGGATAGCTTCTTACTGGTCCAGGTGGAGCCAGCTTTATGATGCCAGGTTGGGAGGGGGTAGGTAACCAACTTCTGCCTTCCTCATCTTTGAGGTATCCAGTGTTGAAGCTCCCTCGACCCTTCCTCAGAAACGCTGGGCCATTATGATCCCACACATCTGCATTAATTTAATGGAGTTATTTCAGACTTTTCGTATCCAGAAAGATGAAATAAAAGATCTCTGTAGTTTAAAGGCATTCAGTATATAAATATGTGTTTCAGTAGCAGTAGAAAATTGACTTAGTATTTAGGCATCTTGCCTGGACTTGAATATTCCTCTAGTTCCTGAAAGAATGAGAGAACAAGCTCTGACCAAGGACTGAGGTGAGATGTGATGACAGAGAGATTTACCTGATATGGGAAAACTTTTCCAACTTCAGAACTGGATCTCCTTGCAAAGATGCTTGAGGTTGGTTCTAATAAACCACTGAGATGTGTGTGTAAGCTCGGGCAGGATAATGGTCGACACATTGGAGGAGCACTCAGGAAGGAGCCAGAGGCTCAGGGAGCAGAGAGACCTTACATGGGACCAGCTGGATCATTGCTTAAGTTTCCTTGGAAGCTCCAGGGGACATTTCTGTAATGAGGAAATCCTGATGGGAGCAGGATCTTACAGAAGCTCAGCATTAGTGGTCTGGTAGCTTTAGTTTGCTTTCCTCTGATGACTGATGGTGTTGCATATCTATCCTGTATTTTATATCCTTTTTTGGAAAGTATCTGTTGGCGTCTTTTGTCTATCTGAACCCCATGGTTTGGCTTCCTGTTAGAATTGTAAGAGGAACAAAATTTCCACCTAGCATCACTGAGTTGTGGAATTCCTACAGGGTTTGTTTGTTTTCCTAGTACATGTTGGTTATTAGGCAAATGTCTCTGAGGAAGGGTCTCTCTGGGGTGACAGCACTCATCTTATACAGTTTGTTGTCTTTTATGGGTGACCAAGCTTATAGTTAATTGTGATGGGATAGTTGTATTCAATTGAGATAAAAGTTAGAATACACACAAAAATGTGCACTAAGTACATCAAATATTTGGCTTGAAAGGAAATCGGGAACTACTAAAAGATACCACTGACAGATACAATGTTGATACAATGTTTAAATGGAAAAGTCCTTTTATTATGAGGTTAACAAAGACTATAAATTTCATGAAAATGGGAAACTTGATTTGGGCAGTGAAATCTAGGGCTCTGAAAGTTAAATACGTATGGGAAATTGAGGATTATATATTGGGTACAGGGCAAATGTACCATCTTGAAACATGAACAGGGCCTTCCAATCATTGCACACTTTATGCAGTGTATCTGGGTATTAAAGCATGCTAGCCAATGAATATGTAAAATGTTTACTTACCAGATAAATTTAATTAATAATGAAGGAAGTAAAATTAAGAAGGTAAATAAGTTTACCAAACGGGCAACCACCACATCTCCAAAACATCTGATGTCAGTTCCCAAGGGAACCCCAGTTCCCCAATAAGCAGTGGACAGTCTTGGTTCAACTCCAATTGAACAATAGAAAGAAAGAAGCATACCTCAGGCATCTGAGAAATGGGTTCCCCCCTGCCAGACAGGGCCATTCCCCTTATACATCAAAGCCCATGCTAGTCTCAGCACATGATGTTCTCTAGAAGCTTGGACCTTCTCACCTCCTCCTCTACCCTTTACACCAAAGCTGTACCAGTTCACGGGCTCCCTAGGCTGCTCCCATTCACAGGCTTCCCTCCCCTCAGCTACTTGTCCTCCTTAATAATCCTTAGGGTTTTTCCATGAACCACTTCTCTAGCCCTGACCTTGTTCAGTCCGGTTCGTTTTCTCTCTTCTCAAGACTCCCTCCAGATGCCTCTGGCTGTTATCTCTCTCTCACCTACAAGAAAATCCTTCCCCCTAAACATGGTGCAGTCAGTTTGGTGGTTTCTTTACTGTATCCTCACTTACACCAGAACAGACAACGTGCTGAAAGGAAAAGAAAATAACAAATTATACACACACACACACACACACACACACAGACACGTACATACACAGAGATACACACACACATATTATACACACACATACACATACATACAAACACACATATATGTATATGTGTTATATGTTTTATATATATATAAAGAGAGAGAGATCTGGCTATCTACCTACCTGTTTATCCATCCATCCATCCACCTATTTATAGATAACAAACCACACTTATACAGGTTTCATATTAGAGAAGAATGTAATGTTTTGTTTAATAGTTAAACACAAAAGATACATTTATAATACATTTATAATATCAAAGATGTGCAGTAACAAAAATACTCCCATACTGCCGATCAAGATGTAAAATGCTGCACATGGTTTTTTGGCTTTTTTTCTCTTTTGGCAAAAAAAAAAAGAATACTTACCAACATTTATTTTTGTCTTTCTATATCCTTTAGCACACATGCAAATACACCCACACTTATACATTACTTGTAGGAATTTAACCAGTGAAGGTAATGGCATATACATGGATTCACAGATCAATATTAACCTGAGAACTGTTAACAATTACAAAGAAAAAAATATAAACGTGTTGACGAAGTAGATCACAGTTGATATATTAGTGGAGTATTTTATAGATAGATTTTTAAATGGATAAGATGGACTTGTCTGTTGGCATGAGAACTGTATAATGTAGAAGAGAAAAGTTCTTGCAAACCTATGTGGTGTTTTAAATGTGTGTGTGAGTGGGTGTGTGAAGCACATTGTTGTGGTTCAAGTGCAAAAAAGGCAATGGTGACGTTCTGCACCATTTGAGCTTTTACAACACAATGAATTTCATGGCTAAAGACAAGTTGAAATTGTGAAGAGATTTCTCATTTGGAATAAAAATAAACAGGGCATAGATTTCAAAGGAAAAGGAGACTTCCAAATTGTTAAAGAGACCCCATGATCTTTGTGAGTAAACAGAGAGGTGGGCTCAATATCCAAAGAGATTCTTTGTGATAGTGATGCCAGTTGCTCTGGTACACCCTAGTGACAGTGTCATGGCAAGTCACTAGGCAAGTCACCCCTTGAAACATGACATGAATGGCCAGATGGAAGAAAGGCCTGTGGCTCAAGGGTCTTAGAGCCAAACCAGCTGTGTTTTGTTGCAGTATTAAATGCTGGTGGTGAGAAAAGATGATGGAAGAAGCAGCTATTCCCTGTACTAATAGAATGAGAATCTTTCTAGATATTTAGGCTAACAGAACCTTAGTAGTGAGAAAGCCTTGGCAATTGCTTTGTTCCTGCCAAGAAGAGGTCAAGAGAGGGTAAAAAGGCATTTTCTTGACATCAAGAACACTGTGAACAGCAGAGGAGATGACATGAGAACACTTGAAGCTTTCCCAGACCCTTATATAAAGCCCATTGTTTGTATCCTGAAGTTTGACAAATAGGTAATAAGAAGATTAAGAAAAGTCCATCTTTCCTCTGTCTTTTGTGAGCATTAGTAGGCAGGAATGTGATCAGGTGTTAGTGACAATCTTTGTTGACATATACCCAGTACATCCCCTCATTTGTGATGTATTTCTTCATCTGGCAGACCTTCTCCCTGACTTTATAGGTGCCTTTCTGGCTAGAGAAAAGGTTGAAGAGTTCTTATACACTCTAGCACAATTCCAAAACCTGAAAAACTATTTTCTTAGGGCAAAGGATGAACTACAATAATGACTTCAGGGCCGTCTGAAACCAATTATTGCTGTGCCACACAGAATAGGAAATCCCAAATCATCCATCCCTGACATATAAATTTTATCTCTCTGAAATCTTTTAACACCCTCTTGGCATCTTAGCTATTTTGCATTATTTCTCATCCGCTAGTCTATCCCTGTAGCCATGTCAGCCTCTCTAATGCTTCTGTTATTTCTTCTCAACCCCTTGATCCTCAATTCCAATCTCTTCTTATATTCCCATTGTGTATTTGCATTTACCACAATCTTCTACCTACTACCTTCTTTTCTGTCCTCTTTCCACCTCTCCAGTCTACCCACCCACATCATACATAGTGGAGATTGTAAAGCATAGATTCAGATCAGATGAAAGTGTTAGACGGATTGGAAACATATCAATGGGAGAGTAACACTGTCAAAAACAGTGATTAGTTCTACAAATACAGGAAAGGAGGAAGATTCACCGAAGTGATAACTTGGTAGATGGCTAGGAAACAGACAACAGGACTGAGAACATTCTAGACTAGAGCCACACTCTCCCTGAGATAAGCCATAACAGTTTGATGGGCATTCACGCATAGATTTTTAACTTGGAGATTTAGAGGTGAAGAGAGAGAATTTACAGAGGAAACAATGTTGAGTAGTGAGGGTGGTTGAACTGTTGAAATGTTTATATCACAAATATCTTTTAAAATTTAGAAATGTGAGAAGGATAATTAAGGGAATCTGTTTTTTCATTACATTTCTTACATGGGAGTGGAGTTTGCACATTTACAGTCAGGGTTGTGAGCTGCACATACATATATGTTCTCTAGAATTACTAGGGAAGATGAAACCACAGAGAAAGCTTCCTTCCCATATCCTCTGAATCTTATAAGAGTTTTATAAGAGGAATGAGATATTTCCCCTTGAGGATTAGGTCACGTAGACAGACCAACTCTATCTAAACTTGAAGAATAAAGACGACTCCCAGGGGTATGCTTTCTGAGAGTCTCTGGGAATTCCAACTAAAGGGAAGATACAGTAACTAAAGGTAGAAGTCATCAAAAGGCAGACCTGGGAGAACCATGTACATACACACCATCATCTGTACCAAGGAATAACCTCCTTGGGCAACAATAATTATTATCTCTTAAATTAAGCTCTAAAATGCAAACAGTTCTGAACAAATTGTTCTGCTCTTTGAAACCACAGGATATCCCATGCTCAGCTTTAGTTTTAAAGGAAATAAGTGAAAAGGAACCTTGAGGCCTCCTCAAGCTGCTGGCCGCCTCCCTGTGAGTACCCTCCAGAGGGCGGCCTGCACATCAGGGTTCCTGAGACTGTAGATGAGTGGGTTCAGCATAGGGTTGATGACAGTGTTGAAAATCCCAATAGCTTTATCCTTATCTGAAAGTTTGGTGGAACCGAGTCTCATGTAGTTAAAGATGCCTGTGCCATAGAACATGGCAACCACAGTGAGGTGAGAGCTGCACGTGGAGAAAGCTTTCTTTCTGCCTTCAGCAGAGCGGATTCGCAGAACTGCAGCTGCCACATACATATAAGAGGTAAAAATGAGTGCCATGGGGCTTCCTGCCATTATGAAACCCACTCCAAACAGCAGCAGCTCATTGAGCTGGGTACTGGAGCAGGACAGCTGGAAGAGCTGGGGAAGGTCACAGTAGAAGTGATTGATCACGTTGGGGCCACAGAAGTGAAGTGTGGATATGGCCACAGTGTGGGTCAGTGCATTGCTGAAGGCACAAACCCAGGATGAGGCCACCAAGATCCTCTGGACTCTGTGGTTCATGCGGGTGCTGTAAGTGAGGGGCCGGCAGATGGCCAGGAAGCGGTCATAAGCCATGGCTGTTAACAGGAAGCAGTCAACCCCAACCAACAGATGGAAGAAGAAAAGCTGTGTGAGGCAATCTCCATATGGAATTGTACGCTTATGGGCCAAGAGCCGAACCAACATGGAGGGAATAGTGACACTGATGCACCCCACATCCATCATTGACAGATTCCCCAGGAAGAAGTACATGGGGGTGTGAAGTTTCGGTTCCACCAAGACAGCAGCCAGGATGCTCAGGTTGCCCCCTACTGTTATTATATAAGCCAAGAGGAAGAGTGTGAAGACAACTGCCCATAGCTCTGGAGTCTCCACCAATCCCAACAGGATGAACTCAGTAACAGCAGTTTCATTGGCTCTAGGCTTTGGCTGCATGAGTTCCTTTCAAGAAACATGCAAGGAGAAAAACAATCAGACCTCTCAGTGAGATGGGGAAATTTACATCATAGCTACTGTAAAATGTACAATTGGCGTACTTAAAAGGGAAACATATCAGCCCGTCCATCCCCTTCTCCGTCCAAATGATGGAACTACATAATAATCTCAAAAACTAAGAGAAATCATCTGAAAATTATACCATGTGTTGTTGTTGTTGTTGAGGTATAAACCTTAAAGAAACTAGGGATGCTTGTGTGTCACTGTGTTTTGTAAGGTGTATCAGATCAATTATCTAATGCACACACAATTCACAGGTCAATCCATTCTTCATGCTAATGAAAAAACCACCCAGTGTTGGGCTATAGTAAGACTTTCTAGAGGAAAACATCTGATTATCCTTGGAGGATGCGAACAGCATAGGGTGTCACCCTTATATTTAATGTTATGATAACTTTTGTAGCATTAACAGCATTAATCTGGTTAAATAAAAAAAAAAGTTGTATGTTGGAAAAATGGTTTATCTGGAAGAAAAAGGACCATCAAGAACAAGAGTTAAGATTTCAGAAGTTCTTATTTACTTATATGTCACCAGTGTACATAGACAGGAAAAAATGAAAAATACATTAATTATTGTGTTTTCCTAAAGAAGTGAAACTCTCATGGTATATTATGAGAATGTTATTGAGAGAGAGAGACAGAGAGAGAGAGAGAGACAGAGAGAGACAGAGAGAGAGACAGAGAGAGTTCAATCTTGCCAGTGGTTTCAACAACGGTGGCATTTATTCCTTTGCTTGTTTCAGTTTTCCACACTGCCTACAGTTGACACCGTTTTAAATGCTATTTAGTGCCAGCGTCTGGAGATGGAGGTGTAAACCTACGGAGTCCCACAGCACAGCGAACTAACTTTCAAAGGAGGAACAGTGTTCTCTTTCTCTGATGCAGCCAATGCCTCGGATGTAGACAGCTTTCTTGGGGCATTCTCTGATAACACTCAAGCTGGGAAACTTGCTCTGGGCTAGCACTACTCTAAGCATCAGCATGAAATTAACATTTTAATCTTTGCTTCCCATCTATAAAAAGATGAGCATGCAAGAAGCAAGAGGCTTTGCCCTCTAGAGCCCCTGCTCTTAACTACAAACACTTCAGTTAACCCCAGGATCTCAGGGGTTCAAGGCCTTGCCTTTCTTAACTTCTCCCTGAAGCTCTCTGAACGACTCTATGACTCAAAGCTCACCCATAATCCGATGGCTCTGCTTCTGTGGACTCCAATATCTTGTCTTACAGACAGATAGCTCGAATGAGCTCCCTAGTGGGTCACAGCCACAGCTTATTTTCCTGTATCCTCATCATTGCTTCTCTTAGTTTCTCTGCATAGAATGCCCTTGTAGTGTCTCCTGGCCACACCACCATGACTTGGTACAAATGATGGATGCTACTTCCAGAGCACTACCCTGACCGGTTCCTGCCCATTCCAAAGTGGCACTTAGGTCTTCAATATTCCTTATGCACTTTGATTATATTTTACATGGCACTTACCTTATAGAAACCATTTAGCTATTCACATAATACTCCAGTACAATTTGAAGGCAAAATCCACATCTGATTTCTCTTTGGGACCTATACTTATGATCTACTATATCTGTGCACCACTTCACAAATAAATAAAAGACTGTATTTTTGTTAACAAAAAAAACATTGCTGGCTAACAAAACTTATGAAAAGATAATGTTATGGGGCCACTATGGATTAGGAAGAGCTAGACTTTTGAAGGGCTTTGAATAACACATGGTACCAGATGAGTGAGAAGCACAGGTTTCTGTGCAGTTGAGATGACTCTAGTTAGAGCATGAACCCACTAACAACACTCTAGCAAGCCACATGCTTACAAATACCTTTCAAATCATTTTTACACGCACACAAAAGCAAACAAAACCCAGTCATATCATGGCACAGAAATGGTAGCTGTTGCCTTGATCTCAAGCAACAAGAGACTAAGCATGGATAGTCGCCTAACAGCACAATCAGGTTTGTCTGTGGTTGATGGGATCTTGAGAGGACCATCAGTGGTAAGGACCATCACTGCCACTGATTCTGCTCTTGCTCTCACTTGGGGAAGACTTGCCACCCCCAGATGTCTTTTTCTACTATTGAGACACTGATCAAAGTATCTGTAAAGCCCGGAAGGTCAACTCTGAGAAAACTGAAGTCCCTTCTGGTGACTTAAGAGCAGAGGAAGAGCCATGAAAACTCACCTGAGGATGGCACAGGGACTGGTGTGGTTTAGTGGGAAAGGGTGTGAAACACACAAAGAAGCGCACAAACTCATTCAGCTTCAGTGAAAGCAAAAAGGGAATCTCTCTCTCTCTCTCTCTCTCTCTCTCTCTCTCTCTCTCTCTCTGTGTGTGTGTGTGTGTGTGTGTGTGTGTGTGTGTGTGTGTGGATTATATAAGAGAGAGAAACAAAACAGAGTCTGATACATCACTGTCCTGGAGATTTTCCATAATAATGTCAGCCTCTGTGGGACCTGAAAATTAGTCCCAAGAAATGAGAAGAGGGTTGGAAACAGACAAGATCAGGTCAAAGACACAAGCCCTAATAAACACCACCGGGACAAGGCAGAGGAGCTTCACAACACAGTGGGGATTCAGAATGTTTCCTATGTCTTTGTTCTCACTCTCATATTGTCTACAGCCACACAGAGGAGACAGGACACAAGCTCAGTTTAACAGACAAGGGCATAAAAGGCTGTCTGCTGTCCCCAAGTCATTCAGGGAATTATAGGTGGAGCCATGTCTGAACAGGGTCTTGCAGCTAAGAAAATAGCTCCATTACATGCCTGCTATGAATAGAATTTGAGGACTGAGCCAGACTGACTTCTAAGCTTGTGGTTGAAGAATAGTATCCTCTTTGGGTCTGGGGATGAAGAGAAAACCCAAGAAAGCAGACTAATCAGAAGAGGCTCATTGCAACCATAGCAAATCCTCAAGGATAAAATGTGTTCCCACCTAGAGCCTTGTTAGTGAGGGCCAGAGGGACTGTGTCTTGAGATTCATGTAATGATCCTAAGAGAGGCCATGGAAGCACTGTGCTAGTAAAAACAGGAAGGTAAGGGGGGCAAAGTTGCTCCCTATTGTGGATTTCATGGAAGACTCTTTGAGGCCAGGAGCCTTAGCAATAGAGAGTATGAAAGAAGGAACTGGAGCAGCTGTGCAATACTCTTTAGCTGTATCAGACAACTGATTATCTGCCCAAACCCCAGAGGTAGAGCATGCTCTGTGGGATGGAAAGACACATCCTCCATTTCTTACCAACTGCTAAGAAATTCTTTTTGGAGCCTCTACTTTCTTATCTGTGAAAGGCACGTGATTTCCTTTCTTAGGTTTTCTATGAGAATTAAATTCAACAATACCCAGAGTTCCTTGTATGAGATGGCTAATATTTTTACTGACTTATAAACAATAAATAACATATTGCATGTTTGCTATATTCATTTACCAAGAGCTTTACATCAGATTGATTGAATTCTAATCAGTCCGTCCAATGATTTTGTAATATGCCTATATTTCTCCCATTTTACAGATTAATAAACTGAGTTTCAATGTGATTCAGCAATTTTCTTACAGCCACACAGGAATCTGAGGACTGGAGTTTAAATATACATTTGTACCATTCTAAGGAACATAGTCTCAACACCTATGCTACGGACTACCTCTCCATATCCTTTTATGAGACTAATTGACTCCACAATGTGTACTTTTAGATCTGTTTGTGTACAATACTGGCCTTTCTGCTCATCTAATTTAACATTTTTTGAGAATTTAATTCATTAGTACTATATTTGCATCATTCCCACTGCAACTTCTGTCTCCTTAAAACCACGTTGTACCTTCCCATTCATTCTCAATTCCTTGACTTCTTCTTTAATATGTGTGTGTGTGTGTGTGTGTGTGTGCGTGTGTAAACACAATCTACTGAGTCCATTCAATGTTGCTTATATGTGTATGTGTGTTTACAGCTGACCACTTAGGATTAGATAACCAATTAGGGGCTTACCTCACAGGGGAAACTGATTTTTCTCTCTCTCTTAGCAGCTATTAATTGCCTGTAGCCCTTTGTCTGGTTTAGGGCCTGGTGAGATTTCCCTTATCCTTGTTGGCATGTCACCTGGTGTTCTCATTGTATAGGTCTTATTTAGGCATATTGTTAAGATTTCATTTGTGTAACTTCATGCCATCTGTACAAGACACTACCTCACAGCAAACAGTCTGGACCTGTAGTTCTCACAGTCTCAGAGTCTGATTCTCTTCCTTGATGTTCCCCACACCTTAGATGCAGAAGTTATATTGTAGATGTATCTTTTGGAGATTGGCTGTTGTTCTCTGCATTTTAACCAATTATGAATTTCTGTGATGGTCTCTGTCTCTTGCAAAGAGAAGCTTCTTTGGTGAGGGGTAAAAGATAAACTTATTTGTGGATATAAGAATTTAGAAGGCAGTTAGGACTTCTACTGGTTTAGGAATCAGGCAGTAGCAGGCTCTCCTCTGGAGTCCATGACTTCACCAGTTATGAGTATTTGGTTAGGTTCACAGTACTAGGCATAAATTCCCTCCTACTAAGTGGATCATAAGTACAATTATACAGTTATTGGTTACCTCCAAGATTCAAGTGCCACTATTGCACTCTTGGGTGTGTCTTGCCATACTGCTCATTGTTGGGTTTGGGTTTCATAGTCTTTATATTTGGGTGGAACTATTGACTGCTTATCGCTCTTTACATATTGCACAGCACTTTTGGATACTAGTACTAGTTTTGTTATTTTTGATGACTAGTGATGCCTATGTAGGATGGACAATGTTCCAGAGATGAAACTAAGACATCCTAATCCCAGTAATACCAACCTGTGACCCATGCTAACAGCCTGAATCTTCATCCTAAATCATGCTTTCAGCTTCTACTTCTGAAATAACTCTCTCACCATTCTATTATATCTACCATCTACTCTCACAACAAAGGAGTATAAACTTCTTGTTGGGAAGCTACCTTCTCCATATGGATTCTTGGCCCTGTCTTTGTTACTTTTCTATCACCATGAAAAAACACAGAGACCAAGGCAAGTTATTTTTAAAAAGCATTTAATTGGGGCCTTACAGGTATGAAGGGTTAGAGTCCATGACCATCGAGGCCAGGAGCATGGCAGCATGTATGTATTCATGGTGCCAGAGCAGTAGCTGAGAGCTTACATCTGACCCACAAGCATGAGGCAGGGAAAGAGGGAGATAACTGGGAATAGTGTGGGCTTTTGAAACTTCAAAGCCTGCCCCAATGACATAACAAACTCCAGCAAAGTTACACCATCTAATCTTTCCCGAACAGTTCTACCAACTAGGGACTGAGCATTCAAACATATGAGCCTATGGAAGCTAGTCTCATTCAAACCACAACAACCTACAAAGCTCTTGCTTAAGGATTTATTATATGAATACAGAGACTTTTTGTTGTTCAGCAATTTTTTCTTAAATATAAAACCAAAAATGCTATTGTCAAAATTGTCAATGACAGCAGAACTAAGACATCAATACAATTAATTGTGAAACTAAATACACCTTTCTAAATAAACCTTGAGTAAAATGGGGGAAACTACTGCTACATTGCTATAGGAATCTCATAATACAGTGACAAGCTAGTGCTGAGCTAGATTTTCAACTTAGGTTTGCCTTGTACTGATCACTGAATCTTATTACGCTTTGAATGTGAAAGGCTCCCTATAGAATTATATGCTTGAGCACTTGGTCCCTTCCCAATGGAGCTATTCTGGGAGTCTTAGAATCTTTGGAATGGGAAGCATGGGGCCTTTGGAGGATTGCAGACCAATTCTACTTCCTGCCTAAGCTTTCTGCTACCTGTCAAAAATGATATCACAACTAGGCTTTCAAATCCCACAGCCGTAGATACAGCCATCCCAGTCTCCATAACTTTTCTATTATTTCTGCCCTGAGTCTGCATCTGCCCTAAGAAAATCCAAGCATCATTGTGGATCAGACTGAACTTGAAGGAATGAAGCTTAGTTGGGGAAGCATGATTTTGGTAGGTGTGAGTGTGAGAGAAACAGGCTTCTCTAGAGACAGTTTCAGTGAAACATCTCTCCTTATTGGCAGGAACAAGGGCTATATAAACTTTAGGGAGGGGTAGGTATTAAGAGCTGACATAGGACAAGTTAATAACTAGCAGGTGATCTTCCTGAGATGGTCCACCTTGGATTAAAAGAACAAAAATCCATGATGGATTTGCTCTGGTAGGCAAGGCTCAGGAAAAATTCAATTCAGGAAAGATTCCTGCTATTAATATGCTTTTCCTGTTATTATTAAACACGTATAACAATCACTAGGTATTAGCCCACCCTTTTGAGAAGATCTCTGCAGAACAATGAAGATGTACTATCTTCTAGGGATGCTATTTAGACAAATAGATGACTTCTTAATTCTTAATGATGATCCTATAAGAATTCCTAAAATTATAGCACTATTTATTAAGCTCTTTTATAGTGGTGCTGCTATTAGGTCCTTTCTGGTAGTCAATACTGCAATGAGAACTCTGCCAGTCTTGGGTGTTATGAGTTAATTGCTTCTAAGATGGTAAGCAGGCATTCTACTACCCAAAGCACATTCCAAAAGATTGTAAAACCATTAACCAAGGGTCATAAAAGGGAGCTAATAATTTATTAAAGGTGCTAGGACAGAAGATAAAATATTGACTAGATGTGTATACACAAAACTTCACTAATGACATAGTTATGGTTTTTAACCCTCAATGAACCTGTGGAGCCATGACAAGTGATGAATGTTTATCCTAA
This sequence comes from Rhynchomys soricoides, assembly GCA_019843965.1. NCBI lineage: Eukaryota > Metazoa > Chordata > Mammalia > Rodentia > Muridae > Rhynchomys > Rhynchomys soricoides. The sequence goes on from JADRCH010006003.1 coordinate 17,927, forward strand.
TGGATATGCATGTAAACATTCTCTGTTGTAGACTTCTTATTCGATTTATGATTTGAATTTATCTGTAAACTTGTGATGAACTTTTTTCCATGTGATCACATATTCTGAAAGATGTAGAAGTGCTGAAGATAGAGAGGAGAGCATTATTCTCTCCTTGTCCCACATTTTCTTAGCAATTCTCCTTATCCCCCTCTTCTTAGCACTCCTTCTCTATCCTGCTTGTCTTAGATTCTGCTTATCCCCCTTTTTCGTAGATCCCATATCCCCCTGTTCTTAGAAGCCTCTTTCCCCTTTTTCTTAGAGAGCTTCCAGAGGAAACTTTTTACAACTTAGAAATAAATGCTAAGACAACTTTTCAAAGTGTCCCTTTTTCTTCCTGTGTCTTCAACTAGCTGGCTGAAAGTTAGAGCCCTGCTATTCCTGCAGAGATAGAACAAAGGCCACTTAATCCCCCTATTAGGTTTACAGGTGTTAATCACCTAAGCCAGCAGCTTTTGACCCTCAGAATTAGCAAGAAAATCTTTAGGACTTTTTAGAAGTTGTCAACAACATTCAGTATAGTTAGAGAGCTGGAATGTTCATCAGTCTTTAAAGCCACACCTGAGTCAACTCTGTGTCTCATTTCAACAGTGTTCCTGGTAGGAGGCTCCCAGCAGGTAGAGATTTTCTGGGTGACTGTGCATTATTGGCTGTGTCTGGGGTGCTGGGAATGCTTCATTTGCATGAAAAAGGATTCCAGGTGCTTATTAGACATGTCCTAATAAGGGGAGAAGTTTAACCTGAAACATGGCCACCAGTCTATGTGACCACCTCAAAGTCAGCAGAAGGGGGGGGGTCATAATACTTATGTAAGCTGGGACACACAAGTGCAGAGCAGGGAGAAACCAATCCTACTCCTGCTGGTGTCAGAATGAGCTTTTGGGGCTTGGACATGTCTCAACCTCACTCTTGCTCTGGACCTACTCCCCCAATCATGGCTACACAACTCTGATGGAACTCTGAACAAAAGTATCCACCCCTCATTAAAGAAGCTTCTCTTTGCAGCAGACTGAGACTATTACAGAAAGGTACAACTAGTGAAAATACAGAACCATCTGTTTTTGGGTTCACAGCCCTAGTGGATAGATACATCTACAACACAACTCCTGAATCTCAGGAGTCATCAGAATAGAGGGTGTAAGAGCCAGAGGACCAGGAAATCTACTGTGAGATTGTGTCTCCTAGAAAAATAGGAGGTTACATCCACGGTACCTCAACAATATGACTGCCTAGGTAAGACCTGAGCAATCATAATACCAATAGACATGCTATCATGGAAGGGGAAATCTTCTAGACAAAGAACATGAGGAAACTAAGAGATGCTGGCAGAGGGAGAATAAGTCTTGCACAAGAGTAAACCCCCTAACTGGTTATCCAATACCAAGTGGTCAGCCCTGAAATCTTTTGTATACATAGAAACAACACCTAATTACACAGCAGATTGTATTCATACATTTATGCATTTATGTATATATAATAATACCAAAGAATAAGAAGCTGTGAATTTGAGAGGGAAGAGGCAGGAAGAGCATTAGAAGGAAGAAGGGTTGAAGTAACATAATTATATTTAATTACAAACTTTTTAAAAAAGTAGCTAGGCTGCACAAGAACTTCTGACAGCCAGAGCCCCCAGCAAGCCCAGGCTGGACCAGATCTGACAGCCACAGCAACAGGAATTGTTCATAACTTTTTGACAGCTCTTCCCTGATTGGCTGGATTTAATTAGATATTTAGCCAATTAAGACCCATATGCTTTAATTAAAAATTAAAGACTATTAATCCTTTGTTGATGATAAAGTATCTCCAGTTTGTGTTCTTTTCTGTCTTTGGATTTCTTTCTTGGAGGATAGTGGATCAAGAACCAGAGTGGAAGTCAGAGATGATCTTCACCCATCAGCTGTTTCATTATCTATCAGGGACTGATGTTTACAGCACTATGCAAATGTGTGCAGGAGGAGACCAGTCCAGGGATTTTTCACCCTATCTTTCCAGGGTTGGTAGCAGAAAACGGAATTATGTGTAGGAGGAATGCAGACCTCTAACATGACCAGGATAAGCTTCAAGTATTCATGGGAAGTGGGAGGGCTAAGAATCTTTAATTTGTTCCTGAGCAGTATTTATGGGGTGTGGGAAGTGTGCACATGAGGTGTAAGTGCCATACCTTCTCAGGCCAGATGGTCATGGGGTGGTGGGAGTGTGAATGAGAGCTGAGGGTCTGGGGACCTCAAGCCTGTCTCTGTAGAGTGGCCAAGGGGCTCTTGGGGGAGAGAGGTGTGTGCAAAAGGGGGGCGGGCTGAAACCACTCACCTATCTGGAATTGGTGTTTGTAGAACATGGGAAACGTTTAAAATGATTTTTAATAATTATGACACAATGTCCACAAGCTTATAAAAAGATATATTTGAAAACATAAAATATAAAACTTGCAGTTAGTGGAAGACGGGAAAAAACAAACAAAAGTAAAAGAAAGAATAGCAAATTGAGAGACTGGAATTATTTGCAGAATATACAGCAGGGTTCCTGCTAATCAATATGAAAATTATTAATGCTCCATATAAATGATAGAAAGAGGATACAAACAGGTGAGTCCCAGCAAAGTAGCACCAATGGAGTACATGACCCAGTTCAGTCTACCATAACAAAATATTAACCTGGTTAGCTTCAGCAGAAGAAATGCATTTTGCTACAGTTCTAGAAACACAAATTCCAAGATCCAGTTGCTCCCATAGTCAGGCTCTCTTGACAGGCAGATGCCTTCCTACTGCATCTTTGCCTGCTAGTGAGGGAGGACAGGAGGGGTTCTGAGTCTCATAAAGCTGCCTTATTGGGTTAGGACCCCAACCCTACCCCTTTCTAACCTTGATCACTTACACCTTTTGAGAGGGAGGCTTGAATATTTTTTTTTTTTTGTATTTTTGAGAATTTCATACATGTACATGATTCTGCCTATTATGCCTATCTCCATCACCCCCACTGGATTTGCCCTGGACTCCTGCCCCAACATGTCTGCCTCCTAGGTTCATGTCCTCGTTTCCTTTGTAAAGAGCTTTCCCATTGGGTCAAATTAGTATTGCCCATAAGTACATGGGTGTGTTGTAATCCACCAGAGCATGTTTACTTTCTAATTAATATCTCTAGGTAAATCACACTGTGGGTCGAAGGGTGTGGGATTCTATAGATGAGTTGTAAAGGACCACGATTTGACCCATCTCATGAAAATTAAATATTTGATGATATAACCAAACACAGGTAAACATCCAAAACTACATCTCAAGATAATAATTTTGATATTATAATGATTTTAATTATTTGAAGATAAATATTAAAACAGTTTATTGATAACAGCCACTGTTACCAAATATTTGGAGAACAGTTTCATTTACCATTGGAATAATAAAATACTGTAAAATTTGTATAGAGTAAAAGAAAAAAAAATATATATATATATATACATTTTTATTTCATTCAACTTAGGATTTCTGTTTATCAAAACTTATAGAAATATTTGAAGAATAACAAAACAAATCTCTAAGGAAAAATCTTGATATTTCATCTTGGTATTGTGGGTTTTTTTTTTTTTTTCTTGAGACAAGGACCTCATAGAGCCCAGGCTGGCCTCAGAGCTACTGTCTAAGACAAGATTGAATTTCTTATCCACCTTCAAGTGCTGGGATTACAAGTGTGTATGAGCACACCCAGTTGATACTGTGTTTTCTCCCCTCCTGTTAACCCTCATGCCATATCTCGCTTTCCTGTGAGTACCCTCCTCAGGGCACCCTGCACATCCGGGTTCCTGAGGCTGTAGATAAGTGGGTTCAGCATGGGACTGATGACAGTGTTGAGGATGCCAATGCCTTTGTCCTTGTCTGAAGCCTCCACTGACCCCAGCCGCATATAGCTGAAGACCCCTGTGCCATAGAAGATGCCTACCACAGTGAGGTGAGAGCTGCATATGGAGAAAGCTTTCTTCCTGCCTTCTGAAGATCGGATTCTCAAAACTGCAGCTGCCACATGGATGTAAGAGGTGACAATGAGAATCACAGGTGCACCAGCTATGAGGACACCCAGACCAAAGAGCAGCAGCTCATTGAGCTGGGTACTGGAGCAAGACAGCTGGAAGAGCTGGGGAAGGTCACAGTAGAAGTGATTGATCACATTGGGGCCACAGAAGTGAAGTGTGGAAATGGCCACAGTGTGGGTCAGTGCATTGCTGAAGGCACAAGCCAGGGCGTGGCCACCAAGATCCTCTGGACTGTATGGCTCATTCGGGTGCTGTAGGAGAGGGGCCGGCAGATGGCCAGGAAGCAGTCATAAGCCATGGCTGTCAACAGAAAGCAGTCAACTCCAGCCAGCTGATGAAAGAAGAAGAGCTGTGTGAGGCAGGCTCCATATGGAACTGTATGCTTGTGGGACAAAAGACGACCCAACATTGATGGGACAGTGACACTGATGCAGCCAACCAACATCCAGCATGGACAGATTCCCCAGGAAGAAGTACATGGGGGTATGCAGTTTAGGTTCTACCAAGACAGCTGCCAGGATGCTCAGGTTGCCCCCAACTGTGAGCAGGTAGGCAAAGAGGAAGATTACAAAGATGGCTGGCTGCAGCACAGCTGCATCTACCAAGCCCAGAAGAATGAACTCTGTAACTGCTGTTCCATTGTTCTGAAATTTGGACTCCATGAATTCCTGTTATAAGACATTTCAGAGTAGAAACAATCTCTCTTTACTGCAATTAATTAATAAAAGTACACTGATCCTCCTTCATATACTAAGCCTGAGGGTAAGCTTCTGTATCCTGGGGAATGTTTGCTCTCCTCAGCCCCAATCTTACTTACTGTCTCCAGTTCTAACTTTACCTGGAATCTTCACCTGTCAGTTGCCTGATGCTACCATTACCTCAGACATTTCTCACCACACCATGAAAGGTAGTTAATGGATAAAGAAAATGTGGAATATACATGCGATGGAAAAGTAAAACAAAGCAGAAATTGCCAACAGTAAAACTGTCTAAGTAAAACTCAAGAAAGAAGCAAACACATTGGAAACTCAGAATTGGGAGGAAATTAGCCCAGTAGGTAAACATAATTAAAGTCAGTCACATGAAGGAGACTGATTCAGGTTGAAGGTCAGCCCAGACTAGAGGACTCAGAGAAACAGGACAAAGAAGGAACTCAGAAGACTCAACAGCAAACACCCAAGTCCTCTAGTCTACTAGGAGTACTGCCTTTAAGTGCAGATTTCAGATTAAGGACTAAGAACTGCTTCACAAAAACAAGCCATTCCTGTAAGAGTCTGAATAGGCAATCCTCAAAAGAAGATACACATGTGACCAATGTTGGTTACATCTTAACCTAAGACAAAAGCTTTAAAAGGCATGAAATGTCCAGCTATTCACGCAATTAAAACAGAGAATTACTCTTATAAAACTAGCTTGGCTCTTTGGACATTTTCTTCTGGAGGTTATTGGAGATGGAAGGTGATGAAACATGAGTTGCTTGTGTATTCAGGAGAGACACCAGCATTGGATCAAACTTCCTAAGTTCTACTTCATATCCTACCACTGACAGAGTTCTGGAGTTGTGAATGTTGCTGAACCATCACGAAAGGAGGCTGTGGGACTAAATCAATTCTGAACCTTTCCTGATGCATAACTGTATGCTCATCACAGTACAATGACAGAGGGCAATGTTGTTTTTTTTTTTTTTAAAGAGTAATCACTTAAACTAAAAAAAAAAAAAAAAAGGAGTTACCATTATTGATTTATTCATGTGTGCACATCTGTACATGCATGTGAGCCATGGCATATGTGCTATAGTATTTTGTGCATAGGTCAGAGAATGACTTGAGGGATTCAATTCTCTCATTCTACCATGTGGGGTCCTAGGGCTTGAACTCAGGTCACTGAATAAGGCAGCAAGTGCCTTTACCTTCTGAACCATCTTGTTGGCCCATGGAGAGCAGTCTTAATGACATATTGATAAAAAATTGTCCACTTCTTTTGCCAAGGTGTTGGCTGTTAGTATGTTTATCCATGCTTTGCAATGTCTCCAATTACAAGTTTCACTCACACCCATCCATTTTTTTTTTTTTCAGTTCTCCCTGGGGCAGGTCTGACTCTACCACATTGATCCAGCAGAGCCTGTGGCCACCTCTCCTCTCCTAGCCAACAACTGACTCTCTAGCCAGTGGTTCTCAACCTTCCTAATGCTGCAATCCTTTAATACAGTTCTTCGTGTTGTGGTGACCTCCAAACATAAAATTATTATGTTGCTATTTCGACCTGTAAATTTGCTGCTTTCATAAATCATAATGTAAATATCTGACATGCAAGATATCTGATATGTTACTCTAAGGGGGACATGATCCACAGTTTGAGAACCACTGCTCTAGACACTGAAGACACAGCCTATCTATACAGTTAATTTGCTATATAAAACTTAGATAAAGCAGCAGCTATGGGCACACAGGGACACTTGGCAGAGTGTCAGTCAAAATCCCAAATGAAGGGTCCATAATATAGTGACTATCTATCTGCTATGTCTGTGAGTAAGGTAGGGGGAGATTCAATTTGGTAACTCTTACATTGTCTAAACCCCCTTAAACCAATGGTCACATTCACTGCGTCATCTCGTGGATCCTATCCATAGACCTTGAGGTTATTCTGTAAGTGTCATAAGAATTGGTGTATTAATGGAAGTCAGGTAACCCCAAGGCATACCAAATAACCAAAGCATACAGTGCCTCCAGCTTGCTCTCTACAATACAGTCTAACTAAAATCGCAAAGTGTTCTTCAATTTCTTCTATCCCCAGCTGTCTCAAACTGTTGTGTTTAGAATGATTTCTTATTCCTAAGTCTTTGATTCCTAACTTCTTTAATTGAATGAAAATACACAACCCCATGGGGGTGCTCTCAACTGCTTTCCACTGATCTACTGTAGCACCCTTCTCTCTGCTGCCCTCTTGTATAACCTCTCCTCTGTAGGGCACAGCTGTGCTCCACTGTGGCTTATGGGAGGGAAGCTTTCATCTGTCTTAGCTTCCCATTCTCAACGCAAGTTTATATGCAGTAGATTTTCAGTATTTTCAAAGTAAATGCAGAATGAGCTTCAGAGCTAAAGCCAAGAGACCAAAAGTATTTCAGTGAGAAGGGACGTTGGACTGGACTGAAGGGGCTGGTACAGTCTCTTGGATGAGTGGAAAGCCATGCAAAATGAGAAACTGATGTGTTTACAGGAAGTACAGGCTTGGGTGAAAGGCACAGTCTCACTGCTGCGGGATTTTTTAATCTATTTGTTCTCTTTGTTTCTTCGGGGTCTTTCTAATGACTCATTAGAAAGAATTAAAATTAGAAAGAATTTCAGGCATGATTTTTTCCCAAACAGCTTCAGGGAATTTGTCAATTAGGAGGGCAAGGCCCTCTGAATAAACAAGGTCAGACCAGAAGAATGTGCCTCACAGAGAACCCTGTGACCTCTGTTCTGTGCAGGTGGAACTAACTTGTCATTCCCAAGATTCTAGGATGAACTAGGTCTGTAGGTCCAAGAGATTTGTCTCACACAAGATTATAATGGTGACCTTGGCAGAAAAGCCCCCTGCTGTTCTCATGCATCCAGCCTGAGATGCAGGCTTTCTTAATTGAGCCTTAAGGACTCTCTGATATCCCAACCAAACTCTAAGGGTCTGATGGTGAGTCTCAGTCAAGGCCTCTGATGAAGTCAAGATGGCTGGTTCCCTGAGGAATGGGTCCAGGCAGAAAGGCTGGATTCTCTGAATGTTCTCATCCTCCATTAGAAACAGTAAGTAAGAAAATTTCACCCAAGGAATCTGCCAGATGGCAGAAGGGCCCTGGCAAGCATATCCCCAACCCCAGTTCTTTGCTTCATATGATGGGTTATCTAAACAAGACTTGCCCTATTGAATCCTCTGAAATAAGAGGTCTTCCTCATTTGGTAGCAGCTCCAGTGACTTCTCAAGGAGCAAAAGGAAGCTCCCAGGAGTATTCACTTACCTGTTCCAAGTACTGAGCTGAACAAGGCTTCTCTGGAAGAGAAAGGAGCGAGGGAGGCACTGTACAGGCCCTAGTCCCAGGGAGCAAGGTGGGGTCATATATGAGGAAAGGAGTAAAATGTAGATGAGATCACCCCACCATGGGGCTCCATCCACTGTAGAGTCACCCTCTAGGGACCTTAGAAATTAACCCTCCCAGGAAGGAAGAGTTTAGGGAGCTGCAATCCACAAAGTAACCCAGGTCTTTAATGAACCAAATTTAATAATGTTTTGTAGATTTTGACTATTTTTTTTTTAAAAAGGCCTCACACTCAATCCCCTGCTCTACCCCTCATATTAGTTCCATGAGAGCAACAAGGGAGTCTAACAATCCCATTGTCACATGAGGATTGTAAGGTCTAGTTTATTCATTTTTTCCCAGTCACTGTGGAACTAAGGATGATGCCAAAGGGCTGTCCTAGGATGTCTCTGAGATCCCTGAGCAGGGAGAACCAAGTCCCAGTTGGAATGACCTGGAGATAAGAAGGGGGCACAAGCAAAAGAGGCAAAAGGGAGATGCTGTCTTGAGACTCACATGCTTAATGAGTGCCATGCGAAGGCAGCACCTTTCCCTCAGGATGCTGTTAGCAGGGTCTTGGGGTGCCTGGAGGGATCTCATGAGGGAAAGGCAGTTGAACACCTAAGCTGATAGGAGAGTTCAACCCAGAGATGCCACTGCACACTGATTTTCCAGGCCTTAGAAGTTGAGGATCCCAGTGATGAGATTAATGGCAGATGGGGTGGGGTCTCAGTCCAGCCCCTCAGTGTCATAATCTCAGCTAAACAGGACTTTCCCAGCACTGTGGAGGATGTGCCTTCCTTGGGCACAGGACCCTTCTTCCCTTTTCACCATTTCTAGGGCAGCCTGGTGTGGGATGAAAAACACTGATATAGCAGACAGACCCACTGATCTTCTCAATGAAAATGGAATAACATTTTCATATACTCAGGATTGATCTGAAAATCAAATTAAACATATATAAAGTGCATACTAAGGGATTAACAAACACTATGCATGATAAAATAACAAAAACTGATTGTTATTTTGCTGATGAATCTTTCTTAACCTTCTAAAAGCTCTTTAATATATCTTCAGTATTTGCCTAACTTCAGGGAAGGAAACAGGCTCAGAGGTGTTTTAGTAGTTTGCCCAGTGTTGATGGGGCAGAGCTGGGACTCAAATTTCCAAATCAAGTTTTGATAGATTTTCCTCTCTTCCTCCAACTACTCAGAAAAACTATTTAGGCCATTTCATCTACTCTCTGTGGTTCTATTTCTACCTTCAAGACTGAGGTTTGTGCCAATTGTTTCACAGGCAGTCCTGGATGCCTCCATCTCTATGTTAGCCAGTGAGAGAGTGGATGAGAAGCCACACACTTACCATCAGATATTTGTCCTTCATGTTGTCCAAGTGTTCAGTGTCTGCCTCATTAGAGCGGGGCATAGTCTGACACCCATAAGCAAGGTATGCTAATTCTTGTGTTGGTCAGCACTGGACTGGAATTCTGTCTAAAATCTGTCATCACCTACACTGTAACATTCTTAGTACTTGACCTTTCTGCCCATCATATCATAGCTCAAAAGAAAACACATTATATTTGATTAAAATTAGAGAAATAAATCCAAACAACAAATCAGAAGGCCTGGAAATACTCTGTAGAAACTTGATATATACCATGCATCTAGAGAATGATGTATAGTCTATTTAGGGGTAGGAAAAAGTGGCAGGCCTTTCCGTAAACAATGGTGGAAGATTCCAAGATCTATAGAGGAAAAAACAAATATAAACACCCAATGACTTTCTTGTCATGTACTCAATGCACAAAAATATAAAACTGTTTTCAGTTTCAGGTATTGAGATACTTATATTAAAGAATGAAAATGCAAAAATATTAAGGCAGTTGTGGTAGTGCCTGTAGTTCCAGCACTCGGGGGTGAAAGTAAGAAGGTCAGGAATTTAAGGCCATCCTCAGCTATATATTGAGTCTGAGGCCAACCTATGCTACATAGACCTTACCTAAAACAAAACATGCCTAGCCAAAATTTAAATATATTCCATGAAATAGAAGTATGATCTTTTGGAAGATTACTATTTTTTAGCCTACTTTATCAGCATAAACTTTATGACTCTGACTTTCTCTCTTTGCACATCTTTTGTCCCTATTTCTGTTACTATTGTCCCTCTTTTTCTTCTCCTCTCCTCCATCTCCCTAATACTAAAGACTTTGTGCACTACTTTCATAACTTCAGACCTGACTTCCTCCAACGTTTGTAATATCTTTTGAATATCAGGGCCTGACTGCATCACAAAGGCTATGTTTATAGCTTGATGAGTTTCTAGGGCGTCCAGATTAATCAGGGTATATTCTTGATCAGCATTGAGGAGTCACTCCAGGAACCAGCACAGGATTCCTCACTTCCCTGGAGAACTTCAGATACCTTGGAAAGGTTAATTGGCTTTCCAGTGGTTGTTCTCATTCTAGTCATGAGGGCGTGGCAGTGGGCATCTAAAGGTCCCCAATCTTCTATAGTGTTGGAGTCCCAACTAGGTTAGGTAGAGGGAAGGGTTTGTTCATCTACCTTCTCCGTGGTTGCCAGAAGAACAGATAGGCAAACTCAGAGTCCGCACCAGCTACCAGAACCCCAGCTTCCAACTCAGGCTGAGACTCCTTGCTGGACTGGAGACCACATCAGCTGCCAGAACCCCAATAGAAGGCCCACACACAGACCTCCTTCACTCTCTTCGTTCACCCCACTATCCACAATCACCACTCCCCTCCTCATCACTGTGCCCCACCCCAAACTCGGTTAGAGCTCCACTGTTGGACCAAGGTCACCCTAACTGCCAGAGGTCTAACACTCAACTCAGAGACTCCCTGCTGGACCAAAGGTTATGCTGGCTGCCAGAAATCCAAGCCACAGAAACCAAGAGACCAAAGGGGAAACAAAACCCAAGGAACAAAACATCCATTCAACAAATAGAAGCTCACAAAATCAGGACCTAAACATATGATCTCCGAAAACACAGATGCCTAGAGGCAAGTGTAAGAAAAAAAAATTAACAACAGCCAGAGCAAAATGTCACCACCAGAGCCCAGCCAGCCTACTACAGCAAGCCCTTAATATTCTAACACCTGAAGCACAAGAAAATGACCTTAAAACTAACTTTATAAAGAAGATAGTGGTCCTAAAGAGGAAATAAATAAATCTCTTAAGTAAATACAGGAAAACACAAGCAAGCAATTGAGGGAGATATATTTAAGGAATAAGTAAGTCCCTTTTTAAAAGCCAAAAAAAACTTGAAGGAAACAAAATTATTCAAGACCTGAAAATGGAAATAGAATCAATAAAGAAAACACAAACTGAGGAATTCTGGAAATGGCATTTTCTAGATTGGACCGGAAAAGAAAGTCCTGTCCCATCCACATCCCCCACTGCTACATAAACCTGGGCTCATGGGGCTCACAGAGATAGAACTGACAACCAGAGAGCCTTCATGGGATTGACCTAGGCCTCTGAACATATGTTACAGTTGTGTATCTTGGTCTTTGTGTGGGACTCCTAACTCAGGGAGCAAGGGCTCTCTCTAACACTGTTTCCTGCCTCTGGGACTCTTTCCTCCTACTTGGTTGCCTTGTCTAGCCTTAATAGGAGAGGATGTGCCTAGTCTTACTGCAACTTGATATGCCATGGCTAGTTGATATCCATGGGAGGCCTGTTCTTTTCTGAAGAGAAACAGAGAAGGAGATTGGGTGAAGGAAAGAGGGGAGTTGAATTGGAAGGTGAGAGACTTGGAAGAATGAAGGGAAGGGAAACTGAGGTCATTTGTTAACTGGATCATTCATTCAAGATTAATATTTAAGGTATATGAATGCAACATGATAGAGCTTTGGGACACCAAAGAAAGACCAAATCTACAAAGACAGGCATAGAGGAGGGAGAACAATTCCATGCCAAAAGCATAGAAAATATTTTCCAAAAGAATCATAGAGGAAAAGAATAATAAATCTAGAGAATGAGATGCCAATCTGGGTTCAAGAGGCACACAGAATGCCAAATAGACAGTTCAAACTCTGTCATTTTGAAGTCAAAACACTAAAATTACAGAACAAAAAGGAATATTGAAACCTAAAAGAGAGAAGGACCAAGTCACATATAAATACTGATCCAGAAGAACAACAACTGTATTTGATAGAAAATTTTAAAGCCAAAAAAAATCTTAGGAAAATGCATTTCAAGTTCTAAAAGACCAGAACTGTTAAGACAGACTATTATTCCTAGCAAAACTGTCATAATAAAGGATTAACAAAAATTTTTCATGATAAAAGCAGGCTACCATCCCCATGCAGACACCAAACCCAGACACTGTTGTGGATGCCAAGAAGTGCTTGCTGAAAGGAGCCTGATACAGTTGTCTCCTGAGATCTGCCAGATCTTGACTAATACAGATGCAGATGCTTGCAGCCAACCATCAGACTGAGCACAGGGACTCCAATGGAGGAGTTAGGGGAAGAACTGAAGGAGCTGAAGGGGCCATATTTGTCACCAATGGGAGGGGAGGCCCTTGGTCCTGTGAAAGCTTGATGCCCCAGTGTAGAGGAATGCTAAGGCAGTGAGACAGGAGTGGGTAGCTGGGTGGGGGAGCACCCTCATAGAAGCAAGGTAAGGGGGGATGGGATAGGGGATTTGCAGAGGGGAAACCGGGAAAGGGGATAACATTTGAAATGTAAATAAATAAAATATTCAATTCAAAAAAGTTATCTTTACTTGCAGATGGTATACAAATAATAAATATTATGTAAACAATTATAAAAGCAGGTTAAAGAAATTTATGATTAATAAGGCAGTTCTACAGAGGATTCTGGTAGAGATATTTTCGACTGAAAGTAAGGAAATATGTATCTAAGCAACGACTAGGAAAAGGTAAACAATATAAAGAAAATTTTCCAAAAGACATCATGAAATCAACAAAATGGCAGGAATTGATACATACCTTCCAACAATAACTCTGATTATTAAATGATCTCAATTCTTCCAACGAAATGACAGACCAGATGAGCAGATTGGAATAGAAATTAGGATCCATGTAGGGGTTTTTTGTTTGTTTCTTTGTTGTTTGTTTTTGTCTACGAGAAATGAAGTTCACCATCAAAGATAGGCACAACCTTATGGTAAAATGATAGGGGAAGGTATTTCAAGCAAATGGAACAAAAAAGTATGCTTTATTTTAAAATCTGAAAAAAAATGGAACTCAAACAAAAACTAGAAGGAGAGATAAAGAATGTCACTTCAGATAAAGAGAGTAATCAAAAATTACAACTGAAGATGATAGTAGAACACATGTTATACACAAGAAGAGTAAAGAACACTAGGAGTCAAAGGTTTAAGTAGAGATGACCACAAGGAAGTAGGGGAGTGTTTTCACCCAAATTTTAAGATGTGTGAAAAAAACATACTGCAACCCACTTGTTGGAAAGATAATTACAAAATATAATTCCTTTTAAAAGCTGAATGTAAGCAGAGATACCCTATATGGCTAGACAATATTACTTCCAGAAGACACGGGTTTTCAAACAAAAGTCTCATACCAGGCATAAGAGGGTATCTCACTACAAGTTCTTGATTGCCTGCCATGACCAGATGGCAAGACTATTTCTGAAAACACCACACACTTTGGTTGCAGTACATAGAGGAATCAATCTCAAAGCAACTGAGAAATTTCCTCTCTGCTAATTATCTTTCATGGTGCTAGAATGTGTTGTTAAATCAGCTAGAAGAAAAAAAATCAGTGATCTTCCCCAGTTCTGGCCTCTGCACACTACAATACCCTCCTACAAGGCAAGTCGTTTCCATTTGTTCAAGAGTGGCATAACTGTTATGGAGGAGCCAAAGCCTTCCTGATTGGTCTTGGACCCTTCTCCACAAGGGAATTTTATTCCTGGCATTGTAAACCAGGTCAGAAGTTGGTGACTGGGGATGTTATAGGTTATTTTGCTAAATAATCATGTTGTCCGAAGACCTTATAAAAAAGTGTGTTTATACCTGTAGATATGAGCTACTTTCCACCTTGGTAGAGAAGAGAAGCTTTGTTTTTTTCAATAACCAGTGATCCATGGAGAGATACATAGCCAATCAAAGTGCTAAGAACAAGTGATTGTGAGTGCCCAGCACTATTAGAGAAACTCAGTATCAACAACCCTCCACAAGTCTCAGGTAATATCATGAACAAGTACATAAAAAGTGAGAAAAGAATGGGAATAGTATGATGAAATTCCATCTTCTGGTGATGACATGGCTGTTGCATTGATGAACTTAGGGTAGCTGTGGTTACCCACACAGAATCTACACAAAATGAAGCCAGTCAAAATTACAGCATGGATTAAGAATTGGCTCACAAGGCCAACCTTTATCTGAGGTTCTATTGGCAGTTGATAGAGGCTGGGAAATTGATAGTTAGTTTTCTTTGGGGATTTAACCACTGATACCTGCCCGTGATCCAGTGGATAGCCCCAAATACATTAGCCTATGGGCAGCATGAATTGATTACAGTGGGCTTTAAAGACAAACCAGAAATTTAGCAGATTAATACTAGTGGTTTCTCCTCCCACTATTATCTGCTACAAGGGCATAGTATGAAACTGACTCCTAGTGACTTATAGTTGTACCCATAGATCGATGCTTCTCTCAACCCTCATCAGAGAAGCTTCTATGTGCAGTGACTAACACAGAGACCCAAAACTGGCCAAGATACAGAATAACAGACTCCAGAATGTTGTTCCCATCTTGTATACAGCACCTGTAGCACACTCCCACCTCCTAAGGCTCAAAGATCCCTGCAGAAGAGTGGCCAGAAAAATCGTACGAGCCATACGGGTTAGATGACTATAAGGAAACTGTTTCCAGACTCAACAGGACAGCTTCACCTAGGAACTCACAGTGACTGAACGATTAGTGGGTCACAAATAAAAGCAAGAGAGAAATCAAACTTCCTAGAATTGAATGAAAATGGAGCACAATATCAAAACCTATAGGCTACAACAAAGGCAGTTTTATGCATATGGGTCTGGATCCATCCCTAGGAAAAAGTCTTTCAGGACTTTCTAGTTTCTACCATCTTAGATAATACTGAAATGGCTTTTCTTGTACATTTTTCTTTGGGGACATGAGTGAAGATTCTACAGAACACATAGCCCAGAATGTACTGTTGGGAGCACGGTTATATGCACTTCAGTACTGGCGGATGCTCTGGGTACCTTTCTCTAGCTGTTTCAAGCATCCTACTCTCACCTTCTCTGATTGTTGGCTGGAATAGCTTGTAATTTCCATTTTTTTGACCCGAGGAGCTGAACAACTCTCCCTGTGCCCCCTGCTCCAGGAGGTAGGAGAGCAAGCCATGGCCAAGGACTGGCATTGAGTTCCAAGGCTGGCTTTCTTGCCTCCAGATGGGTGTGACCTCTGCCCCAGAGCTACTCTAAAACCAGGTGAAACTGTAGAGCAGTCCACATCCTTACTCCATCTTCTGAGAGCATCCACTCCTCAGTGCTCACCTTCCCCATTCCCAGAAACCACTCTCCTTCTATAACCATGGCAATTAACAGAAGGAAAAATTTAATCAGGCTTACAGTTCCATAAAGATAAGATCCTTGATGGCAGAGAAGCAAGCGGTAGCCATGGCAGCAGGAGCAGGAAGCTAAGGGCTCAGTCTTGAACTACCACAAGAAGCAGAGAGACAGAACTCAAAATAGCACAAGTCCTTCAACCTTCAAAGCCTGACTCCAGTAGCATATTACCTCCAAAAAGGCCACACCTCCCAGGCCCTCCAAATAGCACCATCAGTTAGGATCAAGTGTTCACATGTCCAAGACTATGAGGAACATTGCATTTAAACCGCCATAACCAGTATTGCCAAAATCTGTCCATAATATTTGAACCCACGTATTGTTAAGCTGAGTCTTAGTTAAAAGGCAAGACTAAGAAAAAACAAACCAAAGAGTTTAGGGAAGAGATTTGTGGAAGGAAAAAATCAGCAAAGACAAAGTCCTGGTTGTTTAGCTTCCACACTTGACTGAGGTCACTCAGTGCTTATCTGTCCACACCTGGTTTGTTAATGTAATTCCAGTGCCATCCACACTGCTGCCAGTGGCTGGACTTGGGGTTTCATTACAACCAAACAAGATCCCACGGTAGATATAGACCACGTCTTCTTGACTCATTCACTGATGAATTCAAACTGTTTCCAACTCTTGGCTGTTGCAATCAGAGCTTCAGGGAGTAAGGATGTGAGCAGGACAGACTAGAAGCTTTCACCGTGCTCTTTCCTGAGTGTTCATGACTGCTCAGCTTATCAAAATTTCCCCCTGACTTTTCAGGTTCATTCTATTTCCTAAACCATAAACATCATTGCTTTCCAGTTGATGTCTGGAAGCTACATTGTCTGGATTCCCTTCCATGCTGGTTCATGCTCCCATGGTCTCACTTTCTTATCTGTCTACCTCTCTTTCAATACATTCTAGATACTATGTTTAAGAGAAATACTTAGAGGTCCAGGTGACTTTATCTCCTCCATGTATAATATTTTGTCACTTATAGTATTTATGACTTCTCACCATGTGACCTTGAGAGGCCTTGTGCATGATCCTCCTGCCTCAGCATCATCAATGCTAAGATCACAAGCATGTGCCACCATATCTAGGAAAGACTTAGCAACTTTTTCAAAGTGTTTAGAATCAAACCCAAAGCTCCATGCATTCCAGATGAAGACACAACCATTGAGTCACTAATGTTTGAGGTTTTCCAAACCTCTAATGGGTCAGGCAAACTTCATGACTTGTGAGCCATTTATTTTTGGCTTATCCTTATTCCTAGGGAAACTTGAAGAGTTCTCTGTAATAATGATTTGGTACACGTCCTATAAACAAGGTTCATTATCCAATTCCTTTGCCTCTAGATATTAACTCTGGAGCAATTAGTTCCATGTTCATCTCAGGTAACCATCTTGGGATTGTCTCCCCGAAGGCGCCTCTCCAAAACTAATAAATAACCCTTTCCATCCCCTTTCTTCACGAAACTGAGATTCAAGCATCAGTTCTCAGAAACCATGGACCAACTACAGCACAAAAATCCTTAAATTCTATCTTCTGATTTATAGGACTGAAGACCCAAGAAAGAAGCTCTTACTCCCCACCTGTAGCCAATAGGACAAGTCACAAAGTCCTGTCTTTAAAATCTAATGGACTGAATTTTATTCTGTATATGAGGAAATGAAGGTGACAGAACTAGAGCCACACAGAGCAGAGGGTAAGATCTGGATAGTTTCTCTCTCTCTCTCTCTCTCTCTCTCTCTCTCTCTCTCTCTCTCTCTCTTCCTTCTTCCCCTTCCTCTCTTTCACCACCACCTTCTCACTCACACTACCCCTTACTTCAAAGTCCTACCTCCTGCCCTGCATGCACTTCTCCATCCACAAGGAGGGCTTCACAGATGACACAGGAAGCCCATAACCATGTCCCCGCTCACCACCATCCCCTTAAGGAGAACAGAGGACTTGACAAAGCCTATTTTTTTCTGCAAATGTAGAGTTCTTTTTTAGCTCACCCTACATTCTGTCCACACACAGCCAAGCACATAACAGAGGGGCCTCTGCCTCTGCAGCCATCTAACCACCCTGCAGGGTAATAAAGCTCCTTTGTGCTGAGAATTTGCTGTCTGGGTGAGTCCTGTACTGATTCAGGGATTGGGCCTCCCTTTCATTTAGGCAGTCACAGCTCAAAGACATTCTCAGGCACTGTGAGACCTGCAGCTATGTGAGTTACAGAAAGCTGTGGTAGTCTCTGAGCAGATCCAGAGGGATATTCTTCTTCTCTCTCAGATACCAAAAGACCACCCTCGCCCCTCCACAGCTGGATAGTTTCTTCTATAAAGAAATCCTCTCCTTCACCTACTCCATTTTAAATGGCTCTGAAACACTCATCCTATATAGGCTTCTGAGGTTTCTCTAGATGCCTTCCAGGATGAGGCATCTCCTGCCTCCCTTTGCTGGCACAGCACTTACTTGGGTACCCACCTCGTTCTGACTGTTATTCTTTAATTCCTGACCTGGACAATCTATCCCCTTGCATGGAAACCAAAAATAGTTCACCCACACACTCCTGTCTCCTGTGCAGTTGCAATTCAGGGTCTTGACACAGACTAGTCACCAACCATCTCAGCATCCTAGGCCCTTCTCTGCTGGTACAGGATGACCTGAGGCTGCTCCTGAGGAGGGAGCAGAGCCAGGCCCCAGATGGAGAGGGCACTGGAAGTTGTGTTGCTTCCCCTTTCTCCCACCCAGAGCAGAGTTCCTCACAAAAATTGGGTGAAATAATCAGAAGGTTGAACTGGTTAAGAACAGGTCTCCATAGCCCTGTCCATAAAAGTCTCTTCAGTTTATAATTGTGTGTGAGGGTTGGAGAAATGTGCCCACATGTGGCATTTCAGGCATTGTCCAGAACTCTTGCTGAGATAAGCGGTATTACCCTTGTTTATAGGTGAGAGAGCAGTTGGGGAAGGATACTTGGAGGTACATCAAATTCCAGCCCCACCACTTACCAGTTGAGAGAATCTAGGAAATCCATTAGCCTTCTAAACACTTCTGTGGCCTCGTCCGTAAAATGGGACAAAAGAAATGTCTGTTGTGAATTAAGTGGCTTAGTAACATCTAGCAAAATAGTGGTGGTTTGTGTCAACTAGGATAATTAACAGCAGCTGTGGGTTTTGAAGCAGAGCTTTTCCGTTATTCTGGGAACTTGTCAGCTGCTTTCCCCTTGGGTGTGTGTGTTCAATCCTTTCTCCCTTCTCCCTTTGGCTCTTCTGACTCTTGATATCCTATGGTTTTCTGAGTCTTTATTCATTATCTTCTTCTTCTTCCTCTTCCTCTTCCTCTTCCTCTTCCTCTTCTTCTTCTTCCTCTTCCTCTTCCTCTTCTTCTTCTTCCTCTTCCTC